>VZRZ01002930.1:117593-205757 GCA_013398175.1 Climacteris rufus
ACGTTTTAAGAGATGTCTTGGTTACTCCTTTAACTCTGTAATAAATTCACTTTATCACTTTTAAGATTAAAGCCTGGTTTTGCCTGCCTTAATTAGAGGATTTTTTCTCTCTCAGTATCCTTATCTCAGCTTGGTAACAAATTCCTCTCCCCTGTCCGGCTGTAGCGCAGGGAGAGGAGAGGGGGAGAGGCTTTAGTCGGGCTTTGGCATTCAGCCAGAGTTCAAACCACAACACAGGTCTAATTCACTGAGCATTCAAAGGATACTTTTGGCACAAACTGTGACAAAAAGCTCAACTCTATCATGATCATGCGTTACAGATCAGTGTCTTTTGTTCCATATTACACAGCAAAGAATCAACATTAATCTAAATGCTAACACACAGTTTCTTTGGACATGCAAGTATCAATCCGTATATATACAATGCTAAATATTTGTTGTCTATAGATCACTTAATGAGGGCTGTTTAAGATTTGTGAAGCTGAGAAGCCAATCAAAGTGTAAAGTTTGTGCAGCTTTTTGTGTCAATGTTGCTGAAATTGCTGTGAAACTCGAGGCAATAAATTAGCACAGGTATGAACCTGCAGCCTACCCTGGCACTCTTTGCCTTTCTTCTGCTCCAAGGCCATCCAAGACAGCACAGGGATAGCAGCATCTGCCAGAGCCTGTTTGCTGATAGTGCAGTCAGAGCCCACAGAAAAAATAATCTGCTTTCCACAGCACCAAGGAAAGGTGGTGTATGTGCCTGTGGTTGGCAGGGTGAGTTTTTGAGCTGCCTGTTTTGTCATTCAACAGTGAACTGACTAAGGATACGGACACAAAAACCATGGATTGCCAGGCTTCATTGGCAAAACTCCCATTTGGAGCAGCAGCAGAGCAGGAATTTGAGGACAAGATTTTGAAGCTCACATCCTAGGAAAGTGGATGTGGATCACCGATTCCTCTCCTGAATTTCTCTGTAGTCTTCGTAGTATGCAACATCAATAAGAAAATGTACCCCTTAGGTACAGTCTTTGAGACTTCACGTGAAGAATCACTAGAATCCGGACAGATTTGATGAAGTATACAATGTCAACAACTTACACATCATGCTGCAAACATCCAGTGTTAGGATACATTTCCCTCTCTAGACAGTGGGAAAAAGTGGCTTCTTCAAAACCTTCCCTCAGCCATTGTAGTTGGACGGCCTGAATCTCCGTACAACTGCCCTTCATAGCTAAGAAGGGAGGGCGGCTTAGATGCCTAAAATAGGGATCTAAAGATGTTTTCTAGATACAAAATTATCAAGCAGAAAGATCTGCACGGCTTTCATCCCTGTCCAGTGAAGATCCAGTAAATTCTTTGCAGCCATTTTTCAGCTGTGACCCCGACAACATTCAAGAAATTTTCTCTAAGTGCTTAGCACTTAAGCAAAACTGCAAAGAATACTCATATATCATGTTTGAGTAAAGTGAAACACAAAGCACAGTTTCCTGATGCTCTGCAATTAAAAAGCAACCCACTCTTTTTTAGTGGTAATATGATATCAGTAATATGATATAGAACAGAGAAAATGAAGACATATTATAAAAGTTCTGAAATAAAGCATTTGTCTCAGAGCTTATCTAGTTCTTTAATATATAATTTAAATATGCTATTCACTAGTTTTTGCTCAGGTCATTTCATGTGAACAGCTTCAAACCTTTCTCTAATTCCAGTCATCTTCAGCAGCTTGCTGTGTGGCTCTGTGCATTGTTCTAGTGAAATCCATTTCACACATAGAAACAAGGGGGGGTTCCCTGTAGAATTTGTTTGATTTTTTTACCAAAACAATTCTAATTTCTTTTTTTTTTTTTTTTTCATTTGAAATAAGGAAACATTCCCTGTTTGTGAAAGCAGACACATTCTGTCTTTAGGAATTTGCAGACAGCTACAAGTGAATTGTCTCAGTGGGGACTATCAGCAAGGCTTCAGGATGTGATGAAACAGGGGATTAACCTTTTTGAGATTGGGATGCTGTTGCTAGGGCTTCCAGCACAATAGAACCTTTCTTATTGTTGTGTTCCCTCGCTGTTATCAGAGTATAAATCTCAAAGAAATATTATTTATTCTGCAGTATGTTGCTGTGGGATTCCAAATATCCCAGTAGGATTTCAAACCAGCATGAATGAGACTACTCTAGGGGTACCAAAGTTAAGAGTGATTTTGTACTAAGAATGTTAATGTTTTCAGCATGATGAACACTTTTGAATACAGTTATCCCCAGCGACAAAAAAAAATAAATAAATAGAAAAGCATGTATGATCTTAAGTCAAAGTATTATAAAATTGTAATGTCTATTTTTCAGTTTTCTATTTTGTTGCTATTCCCTCCTCTTTGTATTTATAATCCTTGTTCCATTTTTTATGCCCAGTTATATGTGTATATGTGTTTAAGCATATAGTTATCCGTCTACATTCTTATATCATTCTGTTTGCTGGAACAAAATTATCTCTGTGCAGAACAGCAGGCATCTGTGTAAAGGGCTGGCATCTGTCAGCCTAGGTGTGAAATCCTCTGTAGAGTGTGGCCTTCTTTTTATGAAAGTGAAGCCTCAAGGTGCCAAGATGTAGGGGGGGCCAAATTAGTTACAGAGTGTTTCCAGTAATATTATTAATGGGTGATCAGCTAAACGTTTGCACATGATTATCATGAAATGTTTCACCAATCTATATTTGCAAATTCAAGTGCCAAACTGTAATCAGAGGCTAAAGGCCAGGAGCCAGGGTGCACGTGGTGGTTGTGATGAGCCCTGTGCCCAGCCATGCCTATCAGCTGCCAGTCTGTGTTTACTCAAAAGGCTGGGGAACTTGGGGGAAGACAAGGAAAAGGTTGTTGAGCGACCAAAATCCAACAAAGTGTTTAGTTGGTGCAGTATAGGTCTGAATTGCCAATAATGCTCAGCAACTTTATGTTAACTCACAGAAGGAAAACACAGTAAAATGAAAACAAATGTCGCTGAGCCTATTGTTTAGGTATTGCTGGATTGCTTTCTATTTGTATTCTACAATTTAGGAAAAACTGAAGTTGAAATGTGGACTAATATTGCAAAATGGACATCCCTGAGTTCTGTGGTATCAACACGAACACACATCTGGACACTGCTACTGCTGACCAAACCCTATATTTTTTCAGCTCAAGAGTCTGAAAACAGGGGAAATTCCAAAATTATGTAAGTATTTATTTCCCGGAAGGAACCCTAAATGATTCTAGTAGCAAAAGACCTACAGGCAACTGTGAAGCTATTGGTAGGATGAAAGGAGCAATTTTCTCTGAGTGATAAAAAGCTTCTTCCTCTTTTTTTGCTGTCTCTGTCACTTAACCCATTCTCCTTGGTACACTGCCCCTGCTACTTGCCCTGCCTGGCAGGTTAGTGGTCATAAGATAATGAGCACTAATGAGTTTCTGCAGTGAGTGTTATGACTTAGCTGAGGTTAAATATTACAAGCAGACACTTGAATAATGAATGATAAAGAACATGAAGGCAATCTGTTCTTAGTACTTTTGCCTTTGAATATCTCAGGTTGCTTGCTATTAGTTCTGACATGTAGCACAGGTATAGCATATCCAGCAGCAATCAGCAGTAAAAGTAAAGAAAGTTGTTTCACTATGCAATGCATTATATACTTTGAAAACTGTCTGTACTCCACTGGTTTTGTAGAATTTATTTTCCTGACACTGTTATTTAGCTAAATTGTCTGTTTTGACTATTTAAGCATATAGACTTGTGGGAGGAGCACTTAAAAATGAACTTGTCAGGGTTATTTTTGTTCTGTTCCCCTTCAGGAATGGCTGTGATATTTTTGGATGCAGTATGGAAAAGAACATAACTAACAAAAGTGAGTTTTCATGGGCAGAACTGTGTGAATTTAAAGTTTGATTTAAAAATAGTTTAGGTTGATTCAAAGTTATTTTAAAATTCTAGTCAGATTCTCTAAATAGTTTGGAATAAATAAAATGATATATCAGAAACTTTGAAAGAAACCATCCTGATACTTTTTTCAGAATATATCTCAAAAAAATTTTTCAATGTTACTTCAATAAACCTGGAGGCAAAATGGAAGAAGAAATAATAAATACTTATTGACCAAAGAAGGAACTGAAAAGTCATCTAAAATGTTAGAATTCTTGCATGAGAAGTGAAAGTTCATTGCATTTCAGGTCATATTTCCTCTGGTATTAAATGTTTAATGAGAAATTTTGAAGCTCAGCAGAAGAGAATGAAAAAGTTTTAACATAAAATCTCCATAGTCCAACAATTAGGGTGTTCAATGATGGACCTATTATAAAACTATTTTTTTTTAATTTAAATGTTTTTAGTTAAAAGTTTTGCCTATCCACACTGTTTTGATTTGAGAATTTTATTGAAAAAATATTTGAAATCACTTTGGGAAAAAATAGTTAAAAAATACTTTTTGAGTACCAACCAAAAGCCAATTGTGGCCATATCCATAGTTATAAGTATAAAATATTCTTAACATGGAAGGAATTCTTTTTGCTCCCACCAAGAAAGAAGCAAAGCTAACTCTTAGCAGATTTGGGTTTTTTTTTAAATCCAAGTGTCTGCCATCTAAATATATTGCTCTTTACAAGAAATAATGAAAAGTTTATTTTTTTTGTTTCTGCAAGTACTTTAGCATGGAAATTATAACCAAGGGCCATATGCTTGCATGCACAGCAATAGAATGGATTCACTGCTTTGGTACACAGCTTTTTAGTATAGGCTTGGGGAGTGTGTGTGCTTGGTTGGTGTTATTAATACTGGACTTTGTTGTATTGTATTGTCCTGAGTTTTTTTAATCATAACATTTCAAAATTGTTGTCAGAATTTATCTTATTCATCAAAGAATATGAATTTGAAGTAAGTTTATTTAGACAATTTTAGACAAAAATATTTCCAGTGAACTTTAATTGCATGATGTGTTTTGGGGAGGGAGTGGTTAATTGATTGTCACTTCTTCAAGTAAAAATATTGGTTCTATTAGCTTGGAGGGCTGGTAGAAGTCCTTCAATTTGCTTTTGTATCTATTGATGTTTGTCTGCAAAGTCTGACTGATGTCCATGCCTTCCTGCTGTTTTCTGTCTGCCTCCTCAATGTTTGTCTGTGATATTTTGGACCTTTTTCATTCTCTGCATCTCATTTGCACACACTACTGAAGGTAGTGTTTCTGTATGGCTTGGTCTTTTTATTCTATTTTAATAAAAAAAGCTGCATTTCTTATTATCCATATATGAAATGTTTCATACCCATAGCCTGAAGGTAAGATGGTATTTATACTACCTCCAGTTCTCACTTTGGAAAATATTAATTAACTCTACATCTTACTTTTATTATCTCTTTGTTTTTCATACCAGGGTTAAAGAGTTAACTTGAAGTGTTTCCATAGTATAGTTATTTAAGTTTCCCTATTATCCAATACATCTACTACCATAATTATATAATATTAATTATAGCAATATTTCTTTCTGGGCAGAGAGTTATTATTATTACTGCAACACTTTCTAGTATGATCTTTTGCTGTGAGTTGTAGTGGAAAGAAGTAATAACAGTACTGGAAAGGACCAAAATGCTTGGTTCTTGGATGTATGCTAAGGAAAATAAATTCAGGGTTCCCTTTCTTTGCCAGGTAATCTTGCTGGTGCTGAGTGGGGCATAGAAGAAATTACTCAAATTAAGTTTCTTTTTAATTGAGATATTTGTGCGTGGCAGAAGAACTATCTCAAATACATACTTATCCCAAGAACCTGAATCCCAAAATTTTGCTCTTCTGCTTATTTTAGCGTGCTTTCCATGTGAGAGATACAGATGAAACAGATGTCCACCTGCCTTGCAGAACGTCTGCCACTCAAATAGAGACATAGACACTTATTTGCAAACTTGGTGTGTTGCATGTCTGCCCAAGTTGTGTCTGATGGGGAGATAACACTGCTCTTGCAAGTGGTTTAGCTTAACACTGAAAGTTGTATTGCTATCTGGCTTTGCCATCAATTTATTTCTTTTACAACGAAAGATCTGGGGGAAACATCAAAGAAATCAGGTATATACGTGATCCCTGGACAAGACCAGGGAAGACACTTAACAGTTTCCTTCTTTTCTTTAACCACTCTGGTAGGTTGACACAAAGTACATTAATTCCTTTGCCTTCTTTGCTTCTCATGGGTGAAGAATTTATTCACTTTTGGGAATATCTTTCAGCTGTGTAATTCAGCTGACTTCAGGCAGTTCTCAACTATCTCAATCTAGGGTGATAATCATCTAGGAATTAAAATCTCTCATTGAGGATATAACTTTCACTATTTTGACATCTCTACAGTCATGTTATAGAGAGCCTTGATCCATATATACCCTCAAGTTAAATGTCATCAAATTGTCTCAGAAGAATTTTTTTTAACAGCCATTCCTACATACCCTCTAGCATCTAATCTTCTACTGAGGTTAATTCATCTGAGCCCTCTTCAGAGCTAGGTTTTAACACTATGGTAATTCAGAAGTGCCACTTGTCCTCTTTCCCATTTCTCATTTTTAACTCATCCACATCACACCCCAGTATCCCAGACACCTGCATGGTATCAATCATTCAAGAGAATCTGATTTTACCTGATTGCATACCTGTTACTGGAAGGAAAATCTCTTTCACCATAACCAACCCTTGTTGTTTGTTTTTAATTCTTGTTGCTATGCACTTAGATTCCTCTCTTGGGAATGGATGAATTCCACAGATATAACTTAAACATTCTCTTCTTCGAACATTCTAGCCTAGCATAGAAAGTCTTGACCCACTCCAATGTAGGTTCTTGTCCTGATGCCAAGAACACTGAGTAGGGTCCTCCCTGATACTTTCAAGAACCCTAACCCAAACCTGCTTCTCAGTTCTTGTTTTCTTTACATCAGCTCCTGTGACAGGGTTTTAATTTTATTTTTCATAATTAGAGCAATTTCCTGGTACAAGTTCTGGTTTTCTCTACGCTGGCTACCAAGGACTCCTTGGCTGTTCATTCCTCTTTCATTTCTGAACTAAACGTGTTGTCTTCTCATTTTTTCAAAATTTTTTGTGCTCCAACCACTTCTTTTCCTTCTTCTCTGAAGCAAACATCTTCTCCAGCTCTGAGTTCTCTCTTTCCCTGTGCAACCTGCAACAGATGTGTTTCCAGATGCTCTTTCTTGTTCTGGAGTTTGCCCGGTAGTTCTGCTATGCAGCACATTTGCTGACCATCAATATGCCCAAAATTCAAGAGATCTACAACTCAAGCGTATTATCAAGTGTTACATCTTCCCTCTCTTGCACATCTTCAGATCCAGAAGTCTGTTACCACCTTTGGTTATGTCACTTGTTTATTTTACTTCTTTTTACTGAGTTCCAGCTGATGACTCTACAGCCAAAACCAATACAGGTACTTGTATACTGCTAGCAGGAAAAGGGGAGGAAAATATATCACCAAAGGTTTTAATAAAGAGCAATTCAGCAGACTTGGGCTTTACTGAGAAGCTTTTCTGTTTTTGCTGTTAAAGGCTCCATCAAGCTCATTAATTCACAATATCTTCTGGAGTCTTGAAATAACTTGAAAGTTTATAACAGAAGTGTATAAGACTCTAGCTTTAATTTCTAGTATACATAGGGTAATTTATATTTCTTTGTGGAAGAGGAGTTATGTGGTGGTGTGCAGAGCTGAGGCCACAGCAGCAAAACCTCGGCATTGGTGGAACGGGGCTCAGCACACCACCCCTAAGAACTCCTAGTCCGGTTAGGGTGACACTTCAGGTTCACCCCATGATCCCTCTCAGTTTCTGTCTGCATGTTTGCTATTATTGGTTAGTTTGATTATTACCTAATGTTCTGTATTTGGAGTTAGTCTGGAAAGTTCGCATCTCTTCGGGTTTTTATTGGTTCTGCTATAATCTCTGTACCCCTATTGGCTGCTTTTACCCGCTTTTTTCCCTTTAAAATCCCGCTGTACCCTGTCCCCAGGCCTTTGTCCCTGGATTCGCTCCGCTTCACTGCACCCCCGCATTGCTGCTCCCGAACCCCTGGATCCCCGCTCTGCCGATCCCGAACCCACAGACCCTTCTCCCCGCACTTGGAACTCAGCCGCGAGCGGCCACTTCCCGCTGCCGCTTCCCGCTGCTGCTCCCAACTGTGCGTGCCTTCCCACTGCTTTTCGCCGCTTCTCCCCCCACTTCTTCCAGTAAATAAAACCTGGCGAATCCACACAAAGGTCCTTCTCGAAGTCTTTCCTCGCCGGCCGCCTGAGAACACCAGGCTGGGACGACCCACATATCAGTGGGGCCAGCATCCATAGCTGGAACCCTGAGCTTTTGGGGACATCGCTGCATGGCAGATTCTCCCTTCCCCAGCGCGTGCGGGGGAAGCGAATGCAACCGCACGACATTGGGTTGGAACCCAGCGGCAGCAACACCCCCCGCGCGGCGATAGGGTTAAATAGAACTCTAGTATACAGATTTTTTTTTCCCACTTCTTTACACTTCTTTATTTTCATTCTTTTTTTTTTTTTTTTATCCTGCAGAAAAGCTAGTATCAGGTTAAGAGCTGTGCAGCAATAAACCTTTGCCATGAGCAGGAATCTAGCAGTCACAAACAATTAGTTCTTCCTGTGAATGGTTCAAGGTTAATTTTAGCCTCCTAAACTGTCTCCTGCCAGATCTGATAAGTTTTCTTCTTTAGCTCCAGCTGTCTGGTCCCTGATGGGATTTGGCTACAAGGAGGATGGCATTATCAGCCCATTAACTATCACTAGCAGGAGAACTGTGATGCTGATGAATATTGATCACCTGTTCCACGGGGTTATCAGATGATGCTGAGTGAATCTGACGCTTGGTTGTTTCTGTGGGCAGCTTTTATTTTTTAGTGGCTGATGGCACTTCTCTCCCTGGCTCTGCCTGTGGAGGAGAGAGAAGCAGAGCAGGGCATCTCTGATTTTGCCATCAACAGGCTATGTTTGACTGCAGGGAGGGATTGGAGTGATCGCTTTGCCCTGGCTGGGTCAGAGTCTGGATACAATCCATGCAGTTTTCCATCTCTCTTACCACACAGCTTTGCAAAATGCTTTTATTAGAGAAGCAGGGAAAGTCCCAGGAGGTTAGAAAGGATTCTGAATGGACTTGCAGTCACTGAGGGGATCTGTGTGGTGATCTCTAAATTGAGGATGGCTTGCACCAGTGTGGTGACTTAGCAGTGTCTAGAGTGGGTAGGTGCATTTCACTTAAGTTGTGTCAGGGGAGGTTTAGGTTGGGTATCAGGAAAAGGTTCTTCACCCAGAGAGTGGCCAGGCATTAAAACAGGCTCCCCAGGCATGTAGTCACAACACCAGCCTGACAGGGTTCAAGAAACACATGGTGTAATTCTTGGGGCTGTTCTGTGCATGGCCAGGAGTTGGATTCTTTGATCTTTACAGGTCCATTTCAACTCAGGATGTTCTATGATTCTGAAAGCTGTGGAAAATCTACCCAATAGGACAGCAGTGTGCAACCCAGATTCCTGTGGACACTTGAAATCAGAGGGTTGTTTTAGTTTCTAAGCAGATAATTATGAAAAAAAAAATCTATATACTGCCAATGTTTTCTTCCTATTCATAGCAATATTTCCTAGGGTTCTGGAGGCTAAAGAATATGTGGGGTTTTTTTCCTAAATCAGTTTGGAAAAAGTAAATATTTTATTACTTTTCAAGGCAAAGCAGCAAATTCTGGGGCTAGAATCAGGAAGAATGCATGATTTATTAATGCATAAAACATTCAGTCAACTAATAAACTCATAACTTGATAAAAATCCCTTATTTTGAATATTACCCATTTGTTTCATTACTCTGTCAGTCACAGTTCATTCAAGAGATGCGTGAGGGAAAAAAAACCAGGGTCATCATATTAAGACAAAAAAAAATAATGAAAAGATATTTCTTAGGAGTAAGTGGTGCCTTGGAATAAGATAAAAGAAAAAAGATATGACTTAGCTTTACCTTATCAAAAAGAGGAAAGGAAAAAAAAAAAACAACAAAAGAGATGGTCTGAAATTTTCTCATAATTTTGTTTCTTTGTTTAATCTTGCTTCAGTGCATAGCACAGCAGTAGATATTCTGTTCAAGAAAACTGAATCTCCTTTTAATTCTAAGTTAAATGCCAAATAGATTTTTAAAAATCTTAGCAATAACTGTTGCAATTTAATTTCATAGTTTTAGGGAACATTAGAATAAGGTTCTATTCTGTTTTTCCTTATGCTTCTTTATACAAATATCTGAGAGGTACTGTCTTCATGTATAAGTGTAATTTCTAAACACAGAAAATTGTAGCAGCAATCAGCATTTCCTCAACTCCTTTTTTCCCCCAGCTTGGTCAGTAAAATTGTTATCAGTTCTAGGATGGGAACATGCAGATACAAATGATGGAGGGAAAAGAGATTGGAGTGTCTGAAATGGAGATGATTCAAGTATCGCACTCTTACTTAGGAAAACCAACTCTGAAAAACCTTTTCCTAATTTAAAAAGGGAAAAAAAAACCCCACAACTTTCATGGCCTTCAGCAGATGGAAGCTTTGGAAAGCTTGAAAACTCCAGCTGCAGAAAACTGGCTATGACCTCTAGATAAGGCTTCCCCAGTATCACAGAAAAATCTTGGCCTCTCCAATGCTCTGCATTTTGAGAAAGGTGGCCTTCCCATCAAACTTGTACCTCTGCTCTACTCAAAACAAATCACAACCAACATGCTTCTACAAGTACATTTGCTTTGACACATCAGCCCATTCTACAAACACTAGGTTTCTGGGAGAAAACGAATTCTCAAGGGATACAGGTACTTCAGTGTTTAAACTCAGCAGCATTAGAAGAATGCAGAATGGCAGATGAGAATGAGGATGAGAAAAGAAACAAACAGAAGGAATGAAAATAGAAGAATGACACAAGGGGGTTTGGGGGTTTTTATTGTTTGAGGGTTTTTTAAAGTTAGAGATCAGTAACTGTAACAGTCTTGATCACTCAGTGGAAATAGTTTTGAGGAAAGCACAGAAATGTAAATTGAAAAGCTCAGCCACCAGTTACGTGTTCCTCTTGACTGCAGATTATTTTCCAGCCTATAAATTCTCAAACACTGTTTTTTGTGTGATTTCCATCCAAACTCCTGTTCCCTGTTATCTACAGTGGTTTTTTGTCTTTTTTCCAGTTGGTATTTCTGCAATTTATTATAAGATGTAATGTTGCACTGACCACAAGCCGCCCAGTGGCCCGGCAGGCAACAAGTTCTGATGCCCCGGCAGCGTGGCAATCAGAGTCCTGTCAGCAGCTGTCAGTGCTGCCTGCAAGTAGCTCAGTTCAAAGGCTGGCTGCTGCAAGGTGTTGCTAGGCAACAGGCAAGGGTAAAGGAAGAAAGAGGGACTCTTTCCTTGCCTGTAATCTTGATTTATTTCAGCCCTGAGGGGCAGAGTTCCAGTCGAAAGGGGGGAACAAAGGAGAAGAGCTCTGGGGAGCAGTTACAGCCCCCTTTTGAAACAGGGGCGGAGAAGGGGAGGAACAAAGGGATAAACCAGTAAGGGAATGACGAGGGGTGAGAGGGAACAAATCACAAAGGGTTAGAGGAGGAACATATTTGAATCAACCAATGGGGAACCGAACTGAACAGAACTTTCCAGAGCTCAATACATAAGCAATGAAACACATGAATAAACATAGGAGTCTAAACCCATAGCATTACGGGAACAGAGAGGTTTCTAGAAGGAGAGGAGGAGATGTTGCTAGATGGACACCCAGTGGGGAGCAGCCTTAAACCTTGGTCTCGCCCTTGGATCCACCCTCAGGGTCAGAGTCCTGGGTGGGGAAATCCACCAACTGGATGTCACTCAGCCCCAAGGTGGGCTGGGTCACCACAGCAATGTAATTATGACACCTAAGGCTTGAATATCACAAAAATATCTGTTTTTATCAAATATCACCTGTCCTAATAGAAGAAATTAGGAAAATATCAATAAATTACACTTCTGTCAAAAATATAATCTTCCTTGCACTTCTTGACTTTTAGCAGTTAATTTCAGAATGTATATTGGAGTACCTGGATCCTGTCAAGGCTCCATACTACCTTTGTAGAGCTTACATCATTTTATCCCTGAGTGAGTTTCAAAAAGACAGTCTTTCCAGGATTTCCAAAACGCTAGAAAGGCTTAATTGAATTAACACTTCCCTTTTTATGCTGGAGGCTGTTCAGACCAGCAGAAGCCGGTCCACCATGAACATGGCGTTTTACCTTTACGTAGCGTTTTTGGAGTCCCAGAGGAAAACCAAGCAAACAAATTGGAAAGTCTTGCTTAGTGATTAAGGCTGGACACAGACTGTGCTACCAGACCTGACACATTTAAGGGTATGTATATTTAACCTTACAGGTTTGACTACCAGCAGTTCTCAGAGGACAGGCAGAACACCCACTGTATGTATGTCACAGCAGTACAGTTCAGCATCACCTCAGGGGATGTGCTGTGACACCCATGGTCTGTTCAAGAATAAATCCACAGTCAAAGAAGGAAAGAAACTACACACCCCAAAGACACACACAGACACACACTCACTCTTATTCTTGCTTTTCTATTCTCTTTCCCCTCTGTCTCAGACCATGGCAGAACAAATGCTGGGTTTATGGATGCAGTCAGTATTGCCTACAGTTTCTTAGAAACTGCCTGGGGACATCACTGGAGTCCAAAACACCAGATCACCCCCTGGAGATGACTGAGTTCTCTATGCAGTAGAGGAACAATAAATGACACAGGCTTGAGCTAACTCTGGAGAAATGCAAAAAGTATCTTCCACAGCTCATTAATTGTGTGACTGTGACTGATAAGGCACCTCAGTTAGGGACCTCAACAATGGGACAGAATTCTCTCCCATGCACTGATTTTTTTCACAGCTCAGCTTAAAGAGGAAGTAAAAGCTGTCACTGTTCTGTTGGTTTCTCTAATGGAAGAGAATACAACTTCCCTTTGCCTGACAGTACACATTCAAGTTTATTTCCATGCAAAAAATGGGAATAGTGGCTCTCATGTAAGTATTCACATCTTCCAGAGTGCCTTACTCTAACCTGGGCTTGGTCCAGCTTCCAACTGAGCAGGAGTAACTCAGTCGTTCTGGAATAGCAGCATCCACCTATGGCATAATTCAGATGCAATAACTGTGCTTTGAATTCACAATTTGTTTAAATGCGATTTAGCTTTCAAGCGTAAAGTACTAATGTACATGCAGTGAGGGATAAAAAAACCCAAACAAATCCCAGAGAAATATGATTGAGGTTATTGTGATATTTTTACTTTCTTGTGGATGTCACCCTACATCAGAAAATTCAGAAAAAGTGCTTGATCACAAGTTTGGTTTAGGGCAAAAGCTTCTTGAGCCTTTTGAATTTTGCGTTTGGAAGCTTTGAAGTTGCCTCATGCTCTCATGCTGAGCCTAGTAGGGGATGGATGTGCATACTGTCTTTCTGGCCTTTGAAATTTCTTACACCTTATATATGTTTAATGTTTTTGAAAAGCCACCAGAAAGCCTATTAAACACAATAGCTCAAGGCATAGCTATAGAATGCATACTTCAATGTGGCATTGCACATCAAAGGACTGTGACAGAGCAGGACTATGAAAACACTGGTACAGGGCCAAGCAAAATACTGTTATAAAGTAGAACTATGTTACTCTGTGACCTCAAAAGTCCTTGTTCAACAAGCGAAAAGAGTATGTGGTGAAGTAAGGATTGTAAATGAAAGGCTCAGACATCCAGCAGTATCAATCCATCCATAACATATTTAAATGTTTTCTCGAATTTGCAGAATTAGCTCCCATTTCTGTTTCTGATTAAATCATCTGGTCTGGCTCTGCCAGGGGTGAACATCTTGTAAATAAAATAGCACATTTCAAACAGGCATACTGATATTACAGTGCAGGAAAAAGCAGTTGCACACTTCCTGAGGCTGTTGTTGTACTACCTGTTGTGCTCAGGTTCCTTCTGGTGATTGTTAAGCTCAGCACAATCAATTTTGCACATACATCAGGAATAAAAGTCACAAGTAAAATAGCAAGGGGTCATGGGTGTGTCAGTCATTAATTTCTGTTCATTGATGCTAACAGGGTAAAGTGATGCTGATTTTGGAGTTGGATATTTTGCCTGTTTAACGACAGGCACTGTTTCCTACCCCTCTTTGCCCACTGCCTGCTGTGAATATTTTCAGGATTTGTTTTAATTTAGATGCAGAGGCTGGCCCTCCAATGAGGAAGAAGCTGTTTAGGAGCTGGTTATTCCGCATAATTCTCTGCCTCTTGGTTTGGAGGGGATTATTTAGCATAGGAATGATTATGCAGAGAAGAACATTTCTGAGCTGCTGAAATAAAAGCTACTCTGCACGGTGTATTAAAAAGGTGGCAACTTAGAGAAGCATGCTTAAAACAGTCCCTTCTGAGAAATTTGGAAAGATCAAAGACAAAATCACTCTTAATAGTATAAAAAACTTTGGCAAACTGACACAGAAAGATAGAGCTCTAGAAACCAGTTCATGCATTAGAAAGGCATTGAGAGAAATCACTGACAAATTATTGTATCATTAAAAGTTCTGGGAGTCTTTCACAGAGAGCAATTCTGCTGCCATACATATGGTGCCATCAGCACCTTGCACCCACCAGTTTTCGTACCTCAACTAAGTGCCCATGCCATTTGTCACAGTTAGGAGAAGTCCATTATGCCCTAAGGAATCCTTCTGAAAATATTTAATTGCAACCATATGTTCACATCAGGAGCTTGAACAAGTCAGCATTTCCTTTGCTTGTCATCAAAGCTTTATCACCCAACTCTAATTGCCAAATCTATCAGAAGGGGCTGTAGAGACCACTAAAGGAGTATATTGCCCATCTGCAATTAAACCTTTGCCTCAACACTGATTGCAGGTACTCATACTCTGGTCAAAGCTGCTATGAGTCCTTCCTACTCAAAACAAGGCTGATAGCAGGCTGTGGTGTGATCAGGGATCGGGAAGAGGTGAGGGAGGGTGAGGGAGGTAAAAGCAGAGAAAGGGCATGTGTCCAGGGACTGACTGTACTTTTTCTGCCCAGGGGTATGTCACTCATATTTGTTATTTCCTTAGAATAGTTGAACTAAAGCAAAAAGGTAGCCAATAATTTTCTGACAAATTACTGAAATGGCAGAGTTTTAGCTGGCAGCTTGAGGAGAGCTTCCTGATAAGAGCTGTCGTGAGGACAGAGCTGGAAAATATCTGAGAGCCAGCCTTGGAGAGAGCTGAGGAGAGTGACAGCTGAAGGTTTGGGAAGATGCACAGGAATACTTATTTAGGAATTTCTGCTTCTGCTTAGAACACTAACTTCAAACGGTGGGGTTATTTTGTTCATCAGATCCTACTACAATTATTTCTTTACCCAAATTTGTTTAATTTCTACAGGAAGCAGATGAATGTGTATTGTCTGGTTCATTAAATTTGACCTGAATAATCTAATGTTATGCTTGCAATAACCGAAGTAATAAATCCTAGTTGATTCTTTAGGCTCATTTCTGACCATTAATAGTAGCTGCTTTTCATAGCCATGTACATTTGTGTTAGCTACCCTTATGAAGGCCCCTGGCTATAGCTGTGCTTTCAGGCTGTACTTCCATCTGCTTAATTAATTTCTCAGACTTTAAAACTGTCACATCTTAATAATCTACTCAAACCCATAAGACCTGTGTGTTGCCTATGTCTGTAACCATAGAATTTTCCTTCTACAGTAATCATGATCTGCTTACAGCACCAATAAGGGAAAACTTTGTCAAATGATACTCCACAAATGAAATGTGTGATTCTCACTGAAGAAATAAACACAGAATCACAGAATTTGCTGAGCTGGAAGAGGCCCACAAGGGTCATTGATTCCAACTCCTGGCTAGCCCTGCACAGCACCGTCCCCAAGAGTCACACCATGTGCCTGAGAGTACTGTCCAAACACTTCTTGAACTCTGTCAGTCTTGGTGCTGTGACCACTTACTTGGGGAGCCTGTTCTAGTGACTAACCATCTTCTGGGGGAAGAACCTTTTCCTAACGTAGCCTAAACCTCCCTTGACACAACTTCCTGTCATTCCCTTGGGTCCTGTCACTGGTCACCACAGAGAAGAGATAAAGTGTCTGTCCCTCCTCTTCCCCTCATGAGGAAGTTTTAGACTATCAAAAGGAAACTACAGTATCTGCAATAATGAAAACATTAGAATATGCATACTTTAGTTGTGTATAACAACTTCTTTCAGATGATGATGCTAAAATATATTTATTAATACCAGCATTTTAGAGATTGAACAATGCTTTGATAGAGGGCTGTATGTCACCTCCTTCAACAGTGGGCTTCTAGGCACCATGGCAATCAGCTTATCAGATATTCATAAGAGGGAATCATGGGTAAATAACCACATGAGAAGCAATGTACCTGTTTTAAGGGCTTCATGCATTTCTGTTATGCTGTTGCAGTTTGCTTTGAAGTCAGATATTTCTACCTAGATAAGATACTGCTGGGCATTGACATAGGAACCAGAGCTCTACTGTGGATTTTATGTGTCAATAGACAGTGTCTTTCCCATAATAAGTAATAGGACCAAAGGTAATTACAAGCAACAGATGTAGAAAATACACAAGCATAAATACGAGCTGGGCAGAAAATGGATTGAGAGCAGCCCTGAGGTAAAGGACTTTGGTTGACAAGAAGCTCAGCATGACCCAACAATGTGCACTTACAGCCCAGAAAGCCAACCGTGTCCAGGGCTGCACCAAAATCAGCATGACCAGCAGGTCAAGGGAAGGGATTCTCCCTTTTACTCTTCTCTCAAGAAACCTTACCTGGAGTACTGAGTTCAGGTCTGGAGCCCCCAGCATAAGGACATGGACCTCTTGGAGTGAGTCCAGAGGAGGGTCACAAAGACAATCAGAGGGCTGGAACACCTCTAGAATGAAGACAGGCTGAGAACATTGGTATTATACAGATTGGGTAAGAGAAGACTTTGGGGAGAGTTTAGAACATAGTTTGGTAGGTTTAGATGAAATATTAGGAAGAACTTCTTTACTGTAAGGGTGGTGAAGCACAGCAGTAAGTTCCCCAGAGGAGCTGCAGATGCTGCATCCCTGGAAGTATTCAAAACCAGGCTGAATGTGGCTTTAAGCAACCTGGGGTAGTGAAAGGTGCCACTGTCCATGGCAGGGGTCTTGGAACTAGATGGACTTTAAGGACCTTTCCATTCCAAATCATTTTACAACTCTGTGACAAGATTCAGTCTAGTAGGTAATGAAAAGCAGCAGTTACCACATGCCAGCTATCTGACTGTCAGACTTTTGGCACTGCAATTGAGATAAATTTTGAGAGGAAACTTGCATATGGACAATGAAGTCACTTTGCAGAATTTTCTGCCATGCAAGAGGAGCAACATGGAAGAAAAACCCTGTGACACATTTCCCAAGATGTAATTTTGAGTAGTATGGCCTCAGTTTTGGAAAATTATTTTATATGATAGATAATGAAGATTTCAGACCCCACACGATTTGGGTTCCTAAGGTTGATGTGATAAATGGGACAAGACGATGAGAATTTTCAGGAGGTTTAACAAAGAAATGATGGCATGAAATGAAGATGACAAGTATGGGAAAGTAAACTCAGGTCACAGAAAGGATTTATTAACAAGGCTGTGAAGATTCAGACAGATAACTTCAGGGCAAATATGAAATGATAAATCACAAGTATCATGGAAGACCTACACTTGCTCTTTTTAAACTTGAACTTTGTCACTGCAGAAATGAAAGAGCAAGCCTCAGTACTTCTTCTGATTTCATATAACTTGACTTAAAAAACGAAACCATAACTTGTTTTTCTTGTCTTCATATCTCCCTTTCCCAAGAGAATAACTCTTAAATGCTGAAATTTTTATTTGGCAGCTAATAAGAAAATAGAAATTCTAACTGAGAAAATGTACAAGAAAATTAATTAATCATTGTCTCCTTGTAGGGGAAACAGAATAGATAGAATTCCCTGTCATTTGATTTATAAGTCTAGAATAATACTAAGGTTTCGTTTTTGTCTTATCTCACCATGAGAGATAGCTTGTCACAGAATAAAGTCCCTGGGGAAGTAAAAAGGATAGGACAAAAGACTAAAGGGAGCTACTTTGCACCACGGACTTAAAAAATGGCCCTTAGTAAACACAGATATTTTAACATTATGCATAGGAGAGCAGAAGCACCAAACCACCCAACTATAAACTCTCTGAAGCTTTCTCATATGCTGTTATCTGTAGGTTTTTCATTGCTCAGGTATACAAGGACATGTCTGCACTCAGCTTGCTCCACAGCACGCCCCTGAACACAGGAATGTAGGGACCAGATGCTCAGTGTCATCCAGACTTCTGATCTTGAAAAACACCAGGTAACCCTGGAGGCACTTTGTGTGTTTCAGAATTATGCTTTGTTACAAGTCCAGAAATGCTCCAGTTTTGATGGGACTAGGCATCTTAACATCATGTTCATGCCTAAGCTTAATTGTTATACAGAAAGGAGACATTCCTCCATCCCTAATCCTGGAAGGATTGGTCCCATAAGTGCTCACAAAACACATTGCAACAGCTGGTCTGCATCTAGTACAGCTACAGGTGTGCCTTTTAGTGCAAAGGGAAAGAAGATGATTCATGTCCCATCTGTTCTGTGTGGTAACAGAGGTCTTACAAATGATTATCCTGAGTGGTTTCCAGCCTGTACCAACCTCCTCCCAGGAGAACAGCCATATCAAAAGGCTGTGTGCTCTTCTGCGCTTCTTCATCCACAGGGAAGGACCAAAGGCTCCTCCAACAATATGAGGAAGTTATGACTCCCAGCTTAGTGGCTAGGACACTCACTTTTTACTCCAAATCCTCCAACAAATTTTTACTTCTTTTTTTTTTTTTTCCCCTTATGCTTATTGTGAAACAAAGAAGTAATGCTGGAAAAAGGTCACAGAAAATCTGCATTTTCTACTGGTCCTGTCCATGGCTGGACTGTGCAAAACATTTCCAAGACTTGCAGCTTTTGTCTGCTCATCAATACCTCTCTCCTGTATCTTTCATTCTCTTTGGTTTTGTAGAATAAATATCTCTAAGCACTTAAAAAAGACACCATCCTTATCAATACATATTGCAAGGCAGTTCAGTGTCAGCGTGACTTCACTCTAAACTGGTTCTGTTGCTGCCAAGTGTGTAATCAAATGCTTGAATGATTGTCCTAGTTTTGGTTGGGATAGAGTTAATTTTCTCCCAAGCAGCTGATACAATGCTGTGGTTTTACTTAGTATAATAATAATGTTGTTAACACACTGATGTTTTGGTTGTTTCTAAGAGGTGTTTACCTTAAGTCAAGGACTTTTCAGTCTCCCATGCTCAGTCAGTGAGCAGGTACAGAAAAAGCCAGGAGGGAGCATGGCCAGGACAGCTGACCCAAACTGGCCACCAGTTTCACACCAAAGAATGTCATGCTCAGAATAAAAACTGGAGGGAGTTGGCCAGGAGTGCCAATCACTGCTCAAGGACAGCCTGGGCATGGGTCAGCAGGTAGTGACACTCGTTTTTCTAGGGTTTTATTCCTCTCTTTTTTTGTTGTCTCTGTTTCAGTTACAATGATATTGGCAGTAGTAATAACATTTTCATTTTATCTCAATTATTAAACTGTTCTTATCTCAACCCACAAGTTTACCTTCTTCTCCAATTCTTCTTCCCATCCCACCATGGGAGCATGGTGGGATGTGAGTGTGAGCGAGGCAGTGTTGCATAGTGTTTAGTTGCCACCTCGGGTTAAATCATTACATTGATGACACTTCCAATGATTTAATATGAATCAAGATAATGGTCCTGCTATTTGATTGCAAAATAAGAAAATTAAATGTCAAAGGCATGTTAAAATAACTTTTTTTTTTTTACACTAGTGTAGCACTGCAGTTAAAACTAAAGGAGAATAATACATCAGATTTGAGATGTACTTTTTTGTGAGATCTCCATTATGCCTCTAGGATTCTTGCTTTGCAGATCAACAGCAGTGAGAACACAGGATAAGACTTGTTACGTGCATAATTTCCACTTAAAATTAAAATAGTGTCAGTACTGACTAAGTCGTTCCTGGAATTTGTGTACATTTCCCAACCCAACTGACAACAAACTTCAGCTCTGTTGTGCTTCTATGATCTTTCCTTCATTAAAATGTGTAAATAAATGATGTGGTAAATTATCTCATGTCTAACTCTTGTCTTGTTATTAATCTAGAGGGAGATGAAGTTCTTAGAACAAGGCAGGAAAGACAGAAAATACAAGATGATTAACTTATCTTCAATTCCACTAACAACAGGATTTTAAAAAAATGTATGTTTATTCTTTAAAATATGTTTTTCTAATTGCAGAGGAGTGATCCTTTTATGACAATATCTTTTACCTTGAAGTGGTAAAGAAAAACACTCTCTAATAGAGGTTCCCTCAAACTGAAACTAACCCTGAAACAGCTCTCCAGAGTCATTACAGGAAGCAAAGGACAGGGTTTTTTACCTGATTATTTGTATTCTGAAGGAAAATAAAAATAGAAAGTTTCTGTTGCTCCCTCTTAAATAAAAAAATGTAATTATAATTTATTCATTCCTCATACAGAAGATTGTTGTTGCCAATAGGCAAATAAAATGAAGCACTCTTTGTCCCAAACTGCTTATAATTCATGTTTGCATATAATGGATGGGAGAGGGATAAGGAAAACGGAAGAATAATGGCTACAGAAAAAGGTCCCTGTGGGCCCTTTGGTTTATTTTGCATATGTCAAGGTAATATGACAAATAAACACACATCGTGTGTATGTTGTATTAAGTATACATAATAAAAAATCCTAGTTATGGTCCAACTAAAGTTGTGAGTAGACATAACCTCTGTCAACCTTGATTGTGGGCAAAGGACACACAGTAGAGAGGGCAGAAGCCATGAAAGAGTGGCAATGAAAAGCCAATGGAAAAGAAGCAAAACGTTGATGGGAAGGAGGAAGAGGAGTGAGTGGGAACAGAATTGCATCGCAGGAGCTGGTCTCACAGGACAGGTGAGCCTCATCCCTGCCATGCAGTTTAGCTAGAGGAAGACCTATGGGCTGTGCCAGCAGACATGACTTCTCCAGTGATGGTCCTCTTCCTGCTGTTGTGGAGAAGAGTCTCACATTCCTCATGCTTCCCAAGAGCCCAGAGCCATCTAATGTTGCCAGTATGGTGAGGCAACAAACTGGAGATGCTGAGTTCCGATGTGCCAAGGTGCTTTACGGGAAAGGATCTCTTAGAGCCATTGTTAAAAGTTCTTTCAGACAGAAAAAATAAATACGTTCTACATCTGTCAATCAAATGCCAAATAAATAATACAATAATGGTAAAGTGACACACAGAGTGTTTAGTACAATCATCTTTGGTAACTAGAAAATGAACACATATACTCCTACTGGCAAAACAAATGAAAACCTGAAAGTGAAATCACAGCATCTCTCTTCTATAGTTATACAGACTTGTGTCTTTAACGAGGAATCCCTTTGCTCTCTTATGAAAGAGAGCTCATTGTGGCGGCGTATGTGGCAAAAGCCACAGCCCCACAGGATCAAGACTGGTGGGCACAGCCTGAGGTTGCCACTGTCTGAGTCATACTCCTGCTCTGGGTGAGCTTTTTGGTTCACCCCCAGTGTCCCTTGCACCTTCGTTTACAGTTCATTGGTTACTTGCTACATTACTTCATGTTCTGTATAAGGTTATGTTCTAGAAACTTCGTAGCTGTTCAGTTCTCTATTGGTTACATGCAAATCCTTGTACCCTCATTGGTTACTTTCCCCTGCTTGTATCCCTATAAATCCCCTGCTCCCCTTCAGTCATAGCCCTTGGTTGCTGAAGCCTTCAGCTCTCCCGGATCCCTGTGCCGCCTCTCCTGGACCCCAGACCCTCTCCTGCCTTCCCTGCTGCCTCTCCCCGGGAAATAAAAGAGCTGGAAATCACACCAGGGCCCTTCTCTTGGGTCTTTGTCCTCACCTGCGCCTTCACCATCTGCCTGGGGCTCTCTCTCACCCAGAGGAGCCAGCACAAAAAGAGCTGCCGGAGGACGCCCTGTGTTTGGGGACACTGCGAGCTGCAGCCCCCAGGAAACCAGGGTCACTCCCAGAATAACGCTGAGTGGCCTCGAGCAGGCCCCCGGAGCCAGTGTTAGCTCATGAGAGCCAGGAAGACAAACTTCATTTCAGAAAAATACTCTTGTATAAGTGAAAAGGATGATTATACACACAAACCATGGGGGGGAAAAAAAGATAACAGCAACAACAACAAAAAACCTTCCTGGACATGTTGTCTACAAGAGCAGACATCTGTCTTTGCATTTGAAAATGACCGAATAGTGCCAGTTGGCATTTTTGGTTGGCAAAATGTGCACAAGTAGGCCACAGGCCCAGAGTGGTTATTAGCCCACGGAAAAAGTAATGAACATTCTGTGCGCATGGGTAGATTAAAGATATTTAAACATGATGATTAAATGTAAAATGAGTGTAGTTTAAGAGTCTGTCTCAGTGGACACATTTAGCCTTGTAAAAATTCCAGAGCAACCAGGCTGCTTCCTTAACTGTAGTTGTAGCTGGTTGTGTGGGCAACTGAGGGACGTTTGAATGGGCAACCTGGGATTGCACAGGAAACTGAATATCAGACCAGGGGAATGGTGTAAATAGAAAAGGTGATTTAGCCTTTCTGTGCCCAGCAGGAAAACAAGCAACAAATGCCTCTTGTGCAGGACCGAGAAGGAGGACTTGAAGCCCTTGCCAGCCTAAGATAAAGTCACAGCTTCCAACAGAGTCTGAAGAAGGGATTTGTAACTGCTTACTGAGGGCAGAGGGAAGGGACAGGCCTCTCTCCTGGGTGTTGGTTCTTCCCTACCACCCTGAGGAAGACATCTTTGAGGAACTGTATGTTTGTGACCTCTCCTGGGTGTTGGTTCTTCCCTACCACCCTGAGGAAGACATCTTTGAGGAACTGTATGTTTGTGACCTCTCCTGGGTGTTGGTTCTTCCCTACCACCCTGAGGAAGACATCTTTGAGGAACTGTATGTTTGTGACCTCTCCTGCTCATCCGCCTCTTTGAATAATGGGGGATTGGGACAAGGGTCGTGAGAGAAGAAAGGGAACTGGTTGATAACTGCCTGACTCTGTGAAAGGATGGATGAGGACAATAAAAATGGTCACCTCTCACTCGGGACTCTAGCAAAGACAGCGTCTGACCAGGACTCGCTGTCCTCCAGCTTCCCATACACTTCAGTGGAGAGTATCCTGGAGGGCCAAGGCAGCTTCTTTTCTATACTTTTGGGGAGCCCAGTGTCTGCACAACGTTAAGACGTGAGACAAAGGTGCAGAAGTAAAATATTCCATTGCCTTCAGTTTGCATCACCCCCTTTGCTGCATGCTTTCCCCCCAATGTTCCTGTTAGAGATTTCAGCTTGCTTTCATGGTTCACAGAGAGTGTATGGCAGCACCTTCCCCATCAGAAAGCAGCCACAGTGCCATACCCTCCCTGCTTTGCTGAGGGCACCATACCAGTCCTCAGAGGGACATTAGGTGACAGATCCACAAGGGATGCCCTGCCTTGCACACCTGGGCAGAGGCACGTTCTTTTCCTGGC
This sequence comes from Climacteris rufus, assembly GCA_013398175.1. Classification (NCBI taxonomy): domain Eukaryota; kingdom Metazoa; phylum Chordata; class Aves; order Passeriformes; family Climacteridae; genus Climacteris; species Climacteris rufus. The sequence continues at coordinate 141,277 of VZRZ01002930.1, forward strand.
TGTGTGATGCAACACAGAGCAGAAACACATCCTTGCCCCATGGAATAGATCCTAGAAGTTAATGGGCTCTCTGCAGTTTGCAACCACCCTGAACACTGCAGTCTCTCAATGCTAAGCCAGAGACTTCTGAATCACATGAAATACTGTAGCAACATCTCTACACGGTATGGGATCAATTTACTTCATTTCTAGCTTATTCTCTTGACTAATATTAAATTAATTTATTTTAATTATTTTGATGGCAACAAATGCAGAAAACAGTACAGCGGAAATTTATAATTAGACTGCAATCTTGTGCTTTTCTCCAAGTGCTGAAGCCTGTTTCTGAGATGCTGAATAATTTCTGCTTTCAGACGCCTGAAATTATTTTTCATGAAACAAATCAAAATGATTTCCTCTTTCAGCCTTTCTTGTGTCTAGTGTTTTTCAATTTTAAGCAATGTTCCTATAAAGTAATTTATAAAGCATCTTAGCTTCAACCAGTCCTGCAAAAGCATTTTGGATATTGGTCAAAATACATTAAAACATAAAACTCTATTAGAAGAGCCCATCAAAAAGCCAATGCAGATGTTTTGATGTTGTGCATAGTATTGATTTCACTGAAATCTGTGAAGTTGATGATTTATATAAAATTAGTAGAGCAACTAAAATGGAAAACTGAAATTATATAGAAAAGTCATAGTTATGGAATCAAGTGACTGCTGTAAACACCTGAAGAATAAAAGAATATTCCCATATCATTTCAGGTACAGCAAATGTTAATGCAGAGGGATTGCTAAAAGTTGTTTCACTTCTGCTAGTGCATTTGAAAAACAGGTTGTTTTAAAAAGAGCCTTTTTTTTCCTTATATGTAATTTCTTTTATTTCTGTTTCTGACAGCTCAAAATTTAAAACATATGTCTTCAAGTTTTCCTTCTACCTTCATTAATTCTTCACTCTCTTTGAAGAAAACAGGAGTTGGACTTAGATGATCCTTGTGGATCCCTTCCAGCTCAGGATATCCTATGATTCTTCAAGTAAATAAAACTCAAAATCAGAAACATGAAAAAGCAGGAAAAATCACAAGAAAGGTATTTTTAAAAACAATTTTTAAAAAGTCCCTGACACACCAAATCTCTGCCTTCTTTCACTGACCTAAGCGTAGAGAAAAAAAAAATCACTTTTTAGATGGAAAAAAAAGATTTTTTTTTAAAAATAAGGGAGTCAAAAATGTTCATTTCAGGGATTTTTTTTAACAAATGTTAAGAAGGCCATTTTTTACTTTTTCTTTTTTCCTATTCAAATAGCACAAGAAACATGTTTTTAAAACTATCTTCATTACTTTGTGCTGTAATGGTAAGCCCTGGCATAGGCAGCTAATCAGAGCACTATTCAGCCAGGCACTGCATTCACTGGGACAAAGTTGCTTAATTCGTAAATCTGACAGTGAAATAAGGTGGTTTTCCTTCAGATTGGACAGAAAGGATATAAGAAGGACAAAACATGAGTCTTTTGACAGACTCCCAGTAGGCAATTCAAGGGCAACCCTTTCACTGGCAAATTTAATCATTTAACATCAATCCAATTTAGGTTCTCTTGAATACTAAGACAAGCAGTCACTTATATTATGTGGAGACAAAGAACTTCATTCCTATTAAACATTTACACTTTAAAATGAGAAGTAAATAATTATCCATCCTTTCTGTTTCTAAAAATTAATTCAAATGACATTACATCAGTTTACTTGAAAGAGGAGATTCTGGTGGTACTGGAACACTTGCAAATGGGTGATGGTTCTGTCATCATTGCTGACCTTATCTTAAAAATAAATAAATAAATAAATAAATTCTCTGTAATGAGTTTGCATCTTATTTTTCAAAAGTTTATAGGGAATCTAATAGCCATAAGGAATGCATGGTTCTTAGCCAAGTCTGTCTGTCTGAATAAACTGTTGGCATTGGCATTTCCTGGACGTTCCATCTACTGGCTTGAACTGAATTGAATTTTAATTTTAATCATTATTAGGTTAATGAAAGAGAGAAGTTGTTGTTTGGGTCTTTTTCCCCTTCTATGGCTTCTGTGGAAATGAAGTCTGCTATTGTGCATAGAGCATCGTAAGATATATTCCTCACTTTGTATTCTTGTCCTCCATGCCTCTGCTACCCTCCTCTGAGGATTAGCACAGAATTGGTGGATGCATTGGCTTTCTGCTGATCTTTTCCATAGGGACAACCTTGCTGAAAAATTTTTGAAAATACAAACAAAACTGGTCTCATTTCAGGGATCAATGACAGTTCTAAAAAGACCAATAACAAATTATTCTAGTTTGTTTTACTGCACTGGGGAGTATCTGAACCAATTACTTGCTCCGAGCTACCACTTTCTGCTGAATAATTTTACATGCAAGTTATTTTAAATGTGACCTACAGTATCCCAAAGTATCCCGCGCTCATCTGCTTTTATATTATAAACATCCTGTTTCTTGAAGACAATGTAGTTATGCAATTTTTGAACAAGAATTTAAAAAAAAGCAAACAAACAAACTGCAAATACAGCTCTTGTGCCACTGGAGAAAACCTTACACAGAATAGGTAGACCTGATCATGTCAAATGAAAGACACTTATTTATATGCATGGTCTAAGGAATAAAACTTGGCAGTGCTAGAAATTGGAAGTGCCGTCTTCTCTTTTCAAATGTGCCTTTAATATGCAGTATGTGTTTCTCTAAATAGAAGATATTAGCATGTTTCTAGCCTCAAGAAAATTATAATGGGGAACTTGGGTGTTCACTGCAAATTATTTCCCGACACTGCAAAGTCTAGGATTTTTTTGGCACCAAAGTACTGCTATGCTACCCTGTGGTTTGCCTTTTCCCCTTGGTTATTCATAGTGACAGACTTTTAAACAGAATTACATTCCTCTAAGCAGTTTCCCATTCTCTGGTAATGGACAGGACAGCACAAACAATAAGGAAACATGACTGGAATACAGACATGACTGTCCTTGTTTGGCATTCACACAGAGGTAGGTGTCCAGCCTTTTTTTCCAACAATGAAAGAACCCCCTGTGCCCTCCATGCATTGTATTTCTGAGGCACAATCAGTGTGTTTGGGAATATGAATAAAGAGGGAAAAAAGTTGAGAAAAGAAACCCTGAATAGACCACCATTTCTTGAAGGCTGAAAGTTGCTATTCTGATGAGATTGGACCTTTAAGGCAGCTCAGTTCTTTCACAAACCTATCTCTGCTATGCCAGAATGCTGCTATTGTGGACACATGTTTTATCCAGTCTCATCCATCATGTCTGTGCTATGAGTTCATAATTGAGAGGCAATATAGCAATATGCCTTTCTAAAGAGCTTCAGAATAGAATGTCTTACTGCCACACATGGCTGTAATAGAACAAAAAGCCTTTTTGAGCATCACGTTTGCTGTGGGAAAAGAAGGAACACTATGTTTTAGCCATGGAATATTTAACAGATAGCCTGGAACATGCCATAGTTCTCTTCCTCCAAAATCAGTATGTCTATAGGGCAGATGGCTGCATATTTTTATGTCATTTACCTATACAAACACTTTTAATGGCTTTGAGAAGGGGAAAAAAAATAAGCTTGCAGATATCTAGAAGCCACTGTGTGGCCACCACAGACACTTATTATCAAAGAACCACTACATGTTTTGTGTTATTTTGTATGTCTACTCCTTATTTTTGACATACCATATAAACAGAAAATATTATCACAGTAGAAGATTATGCACTGGTACAGCTTCATCCACTTCCATCTACTTCCATGATAGGATTTACTATTATAACTTGATAAGAGAGGTCTGACTCTTGCCATAAACCTTTTTTTCTTGCTTCTTCATCTAGAATGTTACAGTTTTTCCATGATGCCAGCCAACTATCCGAGACAGCAGTGAAAACTGCAAGAAGGAATTCATAATTAGCCTCTGTGGATCTATTGACAACAATCTTTTAATCATCAGAGAGTCTTTCTGAAGAAATTGGATTTTACCCTTGTTGCAGAAGAGGAAGGATCAGATTCTGCTCATAAAAGTTATAAGACTCTATGTCATTGATTTGTTTCCCTTTTTCTTACAATTTTTACATACTGCAATGTAAGACTCAAATGTGAACTTGCTTATGGTCAGATGCACACATGCTATGGATTGCATTGCAATAGTATGGAGAGGTCACATATGGAAAAAAGGAGCAGGATGGGTGCAATTAGCACTGACACACCTTCCACAAGTCAAAAATTAACAAAAATCTCTTAGGCAGAGCTCTGGTTTTGGATGTAAAACATGAAGTCAGACTTCCAGGCCCGGGTCTGATCAAAGACCCTTGGTGTCTCACAGTCGATTTTGAAGCCCTTGGTCCTCCAAAGTGGAACCCAAAAAAGGGAAGGTTTATTTGAGTCAGGAGCTGTCTAAAAGTTTGTATTAATGAAACTTTCAGCTTCATTTTCTGGGTACCTTGTTCAGCTCTGCATTGAGATGTCTGTATTTCAGATCTGCAGCCCAGAAGACTGTCATAAAGGTTAAATGCTGTTACCTTTCATTTTAAAAGGATGAAAGAGGTACACGGCTAGTTTTCCTTTATGTGGTGGATGAAGTGTAAGGCTAATCTTTTTTTTTTTTTTTTAATGCTGCAGTGCTGCAGTCTTTAGATCCTGGACACTAGTGTCTCACCTGGACTATAGATTAGGCAGGACAGATCTCCTGTTATATGATTAACACAAAGATGAACACACAGACTACATTTTGACAGGTTTTAGCATATGTTTCCTCCTTGCTCCAGACTTAATGACTGATGGAAGCTAGAGTACAAAAAGGGTTGTGGAAAGCTAGAATTTAGGATCTCTCTTCTTGAATGACTTGATCACAAGCCATGCTTACCCTGACTCACAGAAGTTTGATTTCAGTTCTGTATCTTCAGATGCAAACTGCCTCTCCTCTCCTCTCCTCTCCTCTCCTCTCCTCTCCTCTCCTCCAAACAGGGCAAAATTTGCCATCGGTGTTCTCTGCAGAAACATGAAGACTTCACAATCTCAGTGAGCACTTTCAAGTGGAAGGCATCCCTTCAGGCCACTTGGTCCAACTCTCTGCTCAAAGCAGAGTGAATTTTGGCTCAAGATAAGGTTACTCGGCTTTGTCCAGCCCAGGCTAAAGTAACTCCAAGCCTCTCTGGGCAGTCTGGTACCTCTCAGAAAGCCACATACTTCTTGGCCCTGTCGAGATACACTAGTTCTGCTCTGAGACTGCCTGCCTGCTTCCTTGGCAGGAACACCTAGAATGATATTTATGCAGCCTAAAAGCTGGATGTCTAATTTGGACCTCAGAAGTCTTCAGTCTGTGACAAAGAAATAGGTGTTCTTAAAAGTGAACTGTGTGCCACTTCTCTCCTCTTATTATAGAGATTGCAGACTATTTAATTCCTCAGAGAAAAGCTCATTCCCAGGCTCAGGGGTTTCATCTTAAGCCAAATGAGAAGAAAACACCAAGCACTTCAGCTTGCTTGAGAACAGAATGTGGGCAGAGACGTAATTAAAACTAGCTGAGGAACTTTAAAGCTATTTGGTGGAGTAATGTGGCAGGAAAATGGAGGAGAGGTTCTCAGGATTACCATTTTAAACTAGAATTGAAATTTGAAAAAAAAAAAAAAAACAACCCACCCACTGACCCAACACTGAGCTGTAGTTTGTTTAACCATTTTGTGTTAAATATCTGTTAGTAAGTGAAGCTTCACTTTTTCTTTCACTGTCAGAGGCACAGATCCAGAGAGATCATTTGCTTCAGTTCCCTCTTTCAGATTTTATGCTAAAATCAGGACAGTAATTTAAAAATGTAGAACATGTGAGGAATTTACTTCCAAAACAAACAGAACACCATAAATAATTAGAACTTCTCACTCTTTTGCAATAAAAGAGTGATAAGCAAAAGGTGTTGCTCTCCAGGCAGCAGTGTCTGAAGAAGCCTTTCAAGACAAACAGAAGGTTTCTGCTTGTTTACTCTGTTTTTTTCAAAGTGCTTAGCTGGGGTTACCTTCTGTTTTCTTCTTCAGCTGCCTTGTCCACAGTCTGTCTTATCCCTGATGATTTCCTTTTTCTGCTTATCTTGCATCATTCATACTGCTTATCCCACCCTCTCTTAGAAATTGCTGTCCAACCTCTCGCTATGTTTCTTAACCAGCATACTTATTTTCTGCTTTAGTTTTCTGCTCTGTCTTTTCCTACTTTCGTTTTGCAACGTGCCCTTGGTGAGCCCCTGTTACCTAACCACCACAGCCAGACAAGATCTGCCCCTGGGAAACTGCAAAGACCTCTCTCATTCTCCACTGACTCTATGGTAAGCAATGGAGTTACTCAAGTTCAGAGACTGATTTCACTAAGACCCCAGAATTTAGAAGCAAGCTGAGTGAGGGAAACTAATATTTCTTGTCATACAGACTTTTTGAAGTTTAATCCCTTCATTCTACTCTTTTTCAGTTGTATCCTCTGGCTTTCTCCAGATTTTTTTCTCCAACAGTTCCTACATCCCTTTTAAGACTGTGCCTGCACAGTAAAGCCCCTCTCAAACTTGGATTGGTTTGAACACCTCGATTCTGAACATAAAACCTTCTTTCTTTGAAGCATTTCTGTTTCAGAGCTTCATTTCTGGCCCTGCAGCAACACTGGGACACTGCAAGAGAGCAAACTGTCTGAACTCTGCTACACTTCCCACATTGGAAAAGTAACTTGGATGCAGTAAGAACATCTCCTGGTCTGTGTTCACATAAAATTCAGATACATAAGTGAAGGTTTTAAGTGAAAAAACCCCTGCTTTATTTTTCCCTCCCAAATGGAATCTATTCTGCTCTGTGTCAGGAATGACCCAAACTCCCATGTGTTAGTCCATTTTTGAGCTGCTAGCCTCTACCCTTTATGCCTACAGACTTTCTCTTGTCCTACTTCCACTTACAGCAAAAGTTAAAAAGGCAAAGGCTGTATCCAAAAATTACTACCTCATCTGAACTCATGTGTCCTATTCTGACAAACAGCCATCACTCACTACCCTCATCCTTACAAACAAACCAGCAGAAGGTGAGCAGGGACACCAGGAGAACCCTGCCAACCCCAGCTTCCCAGAGCCCCTGCTGGCAGCACAGTGTGCTCAGTGCTATCTGCACCTCATCAGTCATTTCTGAGAACATAATGCCAAGAAAATAATCTACTCAGGAAGTGTGGGAGGGGAAGAGGCATTTTTATATAAAATTAGCCAACAAAAAATCCTCAGAACTGCATGACTGAATTCAGTAGGAAGGCTGAAAGAGCTTAACCACAGGAGGTTTCTCCAGTTCTTGGAAGATAAAGTACCAGGCTTTCACAGCATCATGTAGGGCTTCTGGGGACCTTCTAGCCACAAAAGAAACACCTATGATGTGGTGAGGAGAAATGTGTAAAAATCTGTGCTGTATAGACCTGTATTTAAAGCACTTAGAACCAGGATATGAATTCAAGAGCTGCTAAACTCAGTTTTTCTTACCAGACCCTACTCCCCAACCCCCCATTCCCTCCCCCTCCTCCCAGCCTAGGAAGGTTGATCCAGGCACTTTACAACTTGACTGTTTATGGGTTGTGTACAGGTATGAGAAAAATTACCACAGAGAAAGACTAGACACTCTAAAATAAGACAGGGATGAACACCATAGTATCAAAGTATCCCACCAGAAACATCCCTGCTCAGCACTTGCCTAACTTTAGGAACACTCTAACTCATTAGAAGCCTCCCTGTCTCATCTGGGATTCCCTCAGGCACCCAGAAATGTGCTAATGTGCATGACGAGAATCTTCACCTTCTTGACAGTTGATGCTTTGCTCCTATATGAACTCTTTCACCCAGGAATTAGGTAGATCCATGCTTAAATCTTCTACAGTCTGAACTATAATCTGTACTCTGAGCTCTTCTAAGTTTTTCTTGTAAGGTTTGGGCTCCCACAACAGGCACTGGGACTGTTTTGTTCATAAAATACCAACCTCACACCTCTTCAGTGAGAGGGGAATGAGTTTCTCCTCTATCCTCCCTCTTCCAATTAATCTCCCTCTTTCCAGGAGTGTAGCACAAACAGTGAAGGATTAACTGCTCTGGGCAGGCAGGCTCCTCTTTCACAGCCAATGCTGAAGTTCTGCCAGGCTGCAGAATGACACAAATACAGGAGAAAAGCAAAGCAAGACGTCTGAACCTCTGCAGGCTCCTGAACATGCACTCATCTGCAGTAGGGAGGTGCAAACCCTACTGCCTCATCCTGTCTGGACCATCATCTCAGGCCACATTTATTTTAAGCTTGTGCTTACTTTCATTGTTACTAAGAGAACTCACACATTATATTACCCATATCTTACCCCACCAGCCTCACCCATTCTTTTTGAACATGCACAGAACACCTTTTCTTAGTTCTTGTTTCATCCTGAGCAACATTCAGGCCACTTAAATCTCATTAAAACTTATCTCACTTCATGGCTTCCTCTGCACAACTATTTCCATTCCTTGGGATCAAAAGCTCTTGTTTCCTTTTACCAAGAAGATTTCTTCAGGCCCATAGCTACCAGTAGAGCTTTCTCTTGATCTACCTAATTGATCAACATAATGAAGTTAAACTGAGAACAATTAGTCTCAAGTTCAGTATTGTATTTTTTAGACCCATGGAAGACTTTATGAGCTGCAAGTCTGCCTGTTTCTCCCCACAGCCATAACAGCTGGTCTGGAGAATGATGTGTACTTCATCTCACTCCTGTTTGTGAGTCTGACAGCTAGAGTACAAGCTCATCTCAAATACATAATTTTTAACTGTGTTTCATAACTTGGTGTGTGTTTTTAGCATGGTGGATGGAAGAGGCAAAAGGCAGCCTTTATTTTGCCTGGCAGAGGGGAAGTGGAAGGCAGGCCAGCTGCAGGTAGTCAGGGTGGAAAGCTGCTGCTGTGCCATTTTAGAATTGGCAATTTGCAATCAGGAGACACATATTTTTCTATCCTGCCAGCTGGAGGCTCTTGGCAATGTGGCTATGTTTTTAGAAACTAAACAAATCAATCGTTCTTAGTTTTCCCCAGGGTTTTGTATTTTACCTCAAGAGATTTAATCTAAAGCTTTTTATCACATGTGACTAACAAAAGACTTATTGAAAATGAAAGAGGACACAATAAAAATAGGAGGAACTACAAGTGTTCATCTGTATTCTGCAAATCAACTGCTTTTGAACATATGAAATCCAAGTGGTTCTGAATTTCTTTATTTTCCATTCATTAAATAAACCCTTTCACACTGATGTTTACCACTCCAGTTTATGTTCCTCTAACGAAGTTCAGGGCATTGAGTTGTTTTGTAGTACTGTACATAAAAATTCTATGCCTCTTGTCTTTAATGAGCTTTGATATATGGTTTGAACTTATGGTATATGCTTATTTGTTTAGCAGTATAACATTAGTTTTGGTTTTCTATTTTTAAAATGTATTTTAATATTTGTATTATTTTTCCCTGAAGATTACACAGATAATGATTTTCTAATTGAGTTTATGACAAACTTTTAAACATGGAGACCATTTCACTTGGTCTTTATTACAGACAAAAATTAGCCCTCCAACTCGTGCTGTATATTAAACTCATCAGGGTGTGATTTCAAACCCTTTTTGTCACCTGTCCCACATCTGTAGCGCAACACACTGCAGCAACAAGTCTGTAAAGCACATGCTGAAATTTGAGCATATGCTTAAGAGAAATTTACTTATTAGAATATGCTCCAGCACATGTTTTTATACTAATGTGCTTTACTGAATGGATGTGATGTGTAGACTAACTGCAGTGTTCCCAAAACATCTACTCTCAGGACAATTAGGTCATGTAAATTTATGGAACTCCAGGGAAAGGAAAATTTTACAAATTCAGTCTAACCTATTCTCCAGATCTTTTCATTTGATTTAGAAGAATGCAGGATAGAAAGGTATTTGTAGGATCAAAACCTTCTTAAAACTACTGTGCAAATATTCAAGTTCGAAGGTTGTGGTTCAGATAATGGTGGTGCTCTCTCCAGACCTCAAAGCCTTTGAAAGGAAAATTGAATGATTCCACTCAATTGTGTCAATGAATTAAGAGGCTGATATTTGAAAAAAGAGCAACACCCAGCAAAGAGTCTCTCATTTTAAGAGAAGGTAAGTTCCCAAGTCCTGGAATCTGAGAGCTATTCTTCAATCACATATTCAAAACTGAAATATAGAATCACAGAATCATTTAGGTTGGATAAGACCTCCAAGTTTATCAAGTCCAACCACAAACCTCACACTGCCAAGTCCACCACTAAACCATGTCCCCATGTGCCGCATCTACAAGTCTTTTAAATTATCTCCAGGGATGGTGACACAGCAATTTCTCTGGGCAATGATTGACAACCCTTCCCATGAAGAAATTTTTTCTAATACCCAATCTAAAAAAATCCCAATGAACACAGGTATGTGACATACTTAGTCTGGTTAAGACTTGGATAACTGCTCTTTCATTATTGCTCTTTTCCAATAGAAGCACATTGCTGCTAACTTTCTTCTCCTGTTTTCACACAGCCTTCAGAGATGAACAAAGTTGAGGGAGAGGAGATAAAAATCAAGCATATGTATTGTATCTTCCTTTCTGAATCTTCATGGGCACAGCAGTGTGATGTGAAAGGAAAATTGCTGTGTAATGAATCCTCTCCTATAGTTAAGTCATCAAGTCACCAATTTCAAAAGAAAAAAATATCTACAAAGTACCATTGCTAAAGATACAGAATTTAATTTTCAGAGCAGAATGAAAGATGTCTTTCACTTAAATCCTCTTCCCTGAGCTTGTTTAAAATCTTCACTGCAAAATGCTGCACCATCTAAACAAAATATGAGTAACACAGCTGTATTGATGCAGATCACTCCAAACTTGAGTAAAATTTGGAAGACTGAGTATTTCAAGATTTAGTGTTAATATTACCATTGACTTTTCAATGTCATCTACGCTAAACCTTTGAATTTGACAGTTTCAGTTTTCCAAAAGAAATAATTCATAACCTGTGTTCTGCAGGAAGTACCTATATCTTGAGTTTTTGTTCAGAAGCAGGTTGAGAACTGTGCGTTTCAGAATTTCAGGGAATGACCTGGTGGTAAAATGGTTTCTGTTCTACAAGAAGACGGGTGATAAATGCAGCAGCAGCAACTGTGTATCAAGCAAATGTGGTATGAAATGCAGTTTAGAGTTCCATAAAACAGATGGTTACGATTCTCAGCATAATAAGCAGAGAAGCTGTGAATTTGCAGCTTGAATTCAGCATCCAGGAATAAGACCCAGCAGGGCAAGAGGGAGTTACAATAATGCAATCACAATTGCTCTGCCAAGTGAGCACATAGAACAAAACTTGTTTCCACCAGCTTTGGGAGAAGTGTCCCCCCCTGCACAGAAGGTTAAAAGAAGAAATCACATATGAGAGGTTAGAAATAAAGAATTAGTATTAGATTAAAAAAAAAAAAAAAACAAAATTCTGAAAGTCTAATCTGCTTTTCTAAATCACTGCTAGAGCCAAAGTTTGTAGCCAAGTTGCTGAAGCTCCAGCACTGTGCTGAAGTACTGTGTAATTGCTGGGGGATCTCTTTGATTTAGAAGTGCAGAGCAATATGCATTTATTCTGCTAGTCCTCTCTGGAATGAGAGAGAAACATCTTCTGGGAGATTCTGGCAGAGTGATAAATAACAGAAATAATTTCTAAAACAAAGGAAATTACTGATTTGGTGAAATTTGTTATGCTCCAAATAAAGCAAGTCACCATTCACTATTTTATCCATGACTTCAGCTGCTGAACTAGGGCACACTTTCATGATGTCAGTGCTCTGACTCTCAGTCCCTGTTGCACTTCCTGACTCAACAGCTCCAGAATTTTCTCGAGCACTCTTTAGTGCAGATTTAGGGCTTTAATGGTGGAAATAAATCACAATAAAAGAAGCATTTAGAGTTCTATTAAATCATACATCTTGAAGCAAATCAAGTGGGCTGTATTTATAGGATAAGACTTTGTGTGTATGAAGAAAGGCTTATAGAATCTCCAAATCTGAGTTCCTCTTTGATGCTTCAGGGAAGAAGGTCCATATGGCCTTGGGGCATAGGAACAGAAAAAATAAGCTCACTGGTGAGGCTATATTACCATTGTATATCAAAACAAGCTGTTAAAGTCTCATAAGCAGGAGGGAAGTTGAAAAATAAGATGCGATTCACAAAGAGATAAGAAGATGGCTGCAAGATGTAAAACATGACTGCTAATGAAAGACTCAAGGAGCATGATCAAGCTAGTTTATAAAAAATATGCCAAGAGATGACTTCTTCCCTGCCTGCCCATCTCCACTGGGATCAGAAGATGGGGTTCCTCAGCCCAGCAGATAAAATTGTAACTGCATCAAATAGCTGGGAGCTGAAAAGCTACTCTGATTCAAAAGTGAAATGAAGCTCATTTTTTTAAGCTGTGAGCAATTTGTGGCTGGAAAAAACTTATCTAAGGTGCTCTGTTTCACTGGAAAATTTTTAAAAAGGGCTAGTTACTATTTAGAAGAGATGATCCAGCTGGTTCAAATCAGGGTTGGCTGATCTTTGTTGTGCAGAAGATTAAATTTACTGTAAATTAGCTACGGTGTCTTTTGAGCTAAGAAACTGGCGGGGGAAAAAAACAAAAACAAACAAACAACAACAAAAAAAAACAAAAACAAACCAAAACAAAACAAAAAAAAAAAAAAAAAAAAAAGGAAAAAAAACCAAACCAAAACAAAACAAAGAAAGCCCCCAGAGGAAGGTGGGGATGTTCTCAGGCAGTTTAAGTGCACGTAGAGCTGGCTGAGTCAATAGAGCTCATACAAATCCTGTGAGGAGCAGCTGAGGAAGGTGGGGTTGTTTAGCCAGAAGAGAAGGCTCAGGGGAGACCTAATTGCTCTCTATAAACACCAGAAAGGAGGCTGTAGCCAGGTGGGGGTCAGCCTCTTCTCCCAGGCAACCAGCGACAGGGCAAGAGGACACAGTCTTAAGCTGCACCAGGGATGGTTTAGGTTGAACATTTGGAAGAATTTCTTATGGGTGATTTGTCATTGGAATGAGCTGCACAGTGAGGTGGTGGAGTCACCACTCCTGGGGATGTTTAAGAAAAGACTGGATGAGGCACTTAGTGCCATGGTCTAGTTGACAATGTGATGTTAGGTCATAGGTTGGATTTGATGATCTCAAAGGTCTTTTCCAACCTAGCCAATTCTGTGATTCAGGTACAATTATTGGACATTTATCTTAGGTTGTTAGTCTGTTTTCCCTGTCTGGACAGACACAGAGAGGGCATCATGACTCATTTCCCCCTCAAATAGGTCAGAGAAATTGTCCCATAGGAGTATTATACTCACTGACTACAGATGGAGCCTAACTCATCAGCTTAGACCATCTATCCTGTTTATAGATGACATTTTAAGTGAGATGAATGTTATTCTCTATTATTCTCAATATACCATACCAGTGGAATTTTCACATTGCACATTTTTTAGACTAATTTCTTTGAGACAAAGAGAGGGTTATAATATAGCAGTAGAAGCAAGAAGACTCTTTCAGTGCAGAGATAATATTCTGAGGCATTATCAAATTTAAATGATACAAGGTTTTTGTAGCTTCTTCTGCTATTAAGCTACGTGTCTTTGTACAGTGACTCTGAGAGGTCTCATTAACTTCAGCAGAGCTGTGCAATGTACTGAAGAGACAAGTTCTGTGCAGATGTTTTTCATTTACTTTCTTAAGCATAGTCTTACTTTTCTTGTAAAGAACCAACATTGTCTTCAATGGAAGTTTTCCCTGAGGAAAAAAAAGTAGGATTTGGCCCTTAGTTATCCTGTGCATCTTAAAAGGGTTTTATTCTTTTATTTCTGTATTGTTAAAAGAGCCTGAGATACAGCATGTATCTTGAATATATGCAGGTCAATATGGACTAAATAATGAGTTCCATGAAAGTGGGCAAGCTGAAATAAATTTTGTTTCTACTTTCAAAAAAAGGGAAGATAAGTGATAGATTAAATTGATCTGCTTGTTTGCAAACAGTGATGTTACTTGAGCTAATTTTGAGAGTTCGGGCAATGCCAAGATAGAGGGGAAGGAAATGTTTGTTGATCTGTATTCTTTGGAAAAGGACATAAGGCTGCTTACCATCTTAATGTGTTCTGCATTCTGTCTGTGAAGAGGTGACCGGGTTTAATATCACTCAAAAAGTGCCATAGCCTGGTTTTTGGCTCACTTTTTTCTTCCTTTTTCTTTTCTGAGATTAGGAAGTCTTTTACTTTAAAGTGATTGTTTTCAATCTAGACAGTTTGTCTAAATAAATGACTCGCTGTTACATTTCGCTTCTTGATTGCCTGTATGAAAGTGATTCTTGGCTAAGGTCCATTTCCAAAGGGAGAGAAGCCAACAAAGGTTGATGGAAGTATGGAAGCCAATAACTACATGTATTTGGAAGCAGCACTCTTGGCCACTGGTCTGTTTTCTTTCTTTTACCTTCCTTCAGTGTTGCCACAGTGGATTGACAAAACACGGTAGATTTGTTTTAAAATGGAATAAAATTACCTTCAAAGAATTGTTTGTCTTGCCTGACCTGATGTTGTCCAATATACATTTTGCATTACACTTCTTCAGTTTTTGAAGGTTGGTCAGTATCCTCAGCCTTCACCCTCTTAAAATTGTGGGACTTTTACCTTATCTGTGACCAATTTCATGTTAACTTCTCTGTAATTTGATTTTGTCTTTCCATGGAGACAGCTGGAGCAGAAACCATGTCATAGAACAAGAAAGGTCAGTCTAACACCAGAACTGAACAAGAGCCTGTACGTAGGAAATTTATTCAGGATGAGAATTTAAATATCTGCCATGTATTGTTATATTTAGGGTTAACACTACTGTGCATTTGAAAGATGCAGCAGCAATCCTGATGTTGAATAACAAAGTCTTTTGTTTCTACTATTTCACTTCTCATTGTGTATTAAAGTAACGGATAATTGTACAAAAAGTGAACTATGAAGTCTAAATTTTTATAAAATATCATTGTGGAAGTGTGGCCAGTGGCTCCACATTTAGCACTTATAATCAGTTTTGAACTTGAAGCAAGAATGTAGATACTTCATTATGTTCGAATAACAATGTATTCACACATAAGAACAAAGAACTTACTTTTTCAGTATATAACTAATTTCCCCACAGTTTTCAAATAAACAAGTTAATTATTGAAGAAGTTATATATTTTTTAAGAACCTTAGAACTCTTTGTCAGCACATTATTTATTTCCTGTGCAAATTCATTGTTTAAATAGCATAAATTATCAAATTCCTAGGTAACTGCATTAATTCCTTTAATTTCTATAATATTTATTTGAACTATCCTTCATAACAACATGAATATTTTTTGGTCCTTTTTCATATAATTTATTTTTCTTTTTAAAATGTAAATTTTCTTTTTAAAAAGACAAAAAAAAAAGTTTTTAAATGGTTTCACTCTTCTACCAAAGGCAAGAGGGTCCGATTACCTTCGTGCTTACTGGATGCTTCTGTTGATCTCAGACTTGACTTGAATGGTAGATTTTGTGTGCCTTTTTGTGACAAGGTAGAGACATTTAGATTCCTGGACTAAACATTAGCCTGGGTGGAGTACTGGCAGGGAAGCATTCATTTTAGCAGCTGTGAGCAATGGGTCACTCATACTAATCAAAGTAAGTGCTGTCATTGTGGACGTGAGGGAGAATCTAAGTATGACTTCACTGTGACTGACCTAGTTTTCTTAGGAGCTTACCTGGCCTCTTTCTCAGGTATCATTTCAGAGGCATCTTTTAATTATCTTCAGATATCAGATCTACATGTTCCGATATGAAATTACTCTCAGAGAGGATCTGTTTTCATGTTGGAAGGTTAATTTATCTACCTTCAATTTACCATTATTGGGGCTTGTTTTGCAAGGTTAAAAAGCTCCCAGGTATTCTTCTATACTTAGGCAGCTCCTACAAAGACACTAGCCACTCCTCAGCCACGTATTCAGTGAATTGAAACACAGCTTCTCTCAGATCTACAGAAATTCCATGACCTTAAGATGTGAACATTAAATCAGTTTTAACCATTTATCTGCACAGAAGCAAGATCATTGTCATCTTTTTACATGTTTCATATATTTTTCCCTAGATAGAAATATTAAGAATTAAATTGGATTTTTGCAGTAGTATCACAAGTGGGAGCACTTTATAACAATACTGAGTTTTGCTCCAGACAAGCACACGTGCCTACGTGACATTGCAATGCTGACGCAGTTTACTGCTTTTAGTTCCTGAGATAAGAGTCTTGCAACTAGCTCAACTTTATCTTAATGGAATTGCAATGCTCTAAAAGTTCCTGGCTTTAGGACACTTATTTTCTTCCCTCACTCAGCCACGTCTGTGTTCTGGCTTCTCACAAACCATGTTTTCAGTGTTGTTTAAAACACATTTCATTGGACTGAGACTGTTAATAAAGTGGTTCAGATTACACTGAAAGTGTGACTAGCTCTCTTTACTGTTTGCTAATCCCTATGCCACTTGAAACTGGTTGTGCAAATATTGTGGAGCCTCGAGAGAGTTAAAACTGATGCTAACCTCATCCCATCTAGTTTGAATAATCCTGGACACACTGCTAGCAGCAATAATGTTCCTTGGGAATGCTATGGCAACATCAAAATGTTGGCTGTCTAGCAGGCTTACTGCATCCTGTGCACAATCCGTGAATAAACAGAGGAATTTAGTTCCCAGAGTGTCAGTCTGGCACATTTCACAAGCATTACATTCACTTACCAAAAAAAAGTCAGCCAGTCACACAGAGAAAGTGTTATAGTGACTGAGTGATAAATCTCCTGCTGCTAACCCTTGTATATCCTAGCTCTAGAGAAGCTAGGAATAGATCATGCATGGCTTAATTCAGAGAAGAAATACACTCTCCCTCAGTTTATTATTTTTGTTCCCAGATGTTTTTCTTTCTTCATACTATTTTATGGGGTTTTTTTGTGTCTGTGCATGTCCTTGCCTAGTCTCTGGACTTACAAATATGCTTACTTTCACTTAGATGTGATCTTCCTCTGAACCAAAGGCTGTAGAGAAGGTCACTTGGAGTAAGTACCAAGTTTGAGCTAAACAGCCCAAAAGGGATATTAGTCCAGGGTTCAGTGCATAGGAACACGTGCATATTGTTTCTAGTCCGCTGCAAAGGAGAGCACAACACTGTGTTTGCACTTGGTTCTGCCATGCAGTGATTTCCAATGCCTCAAAATGAATATAAGCTTTACGTCCACCTATTAGTCTCTTTCCTGTATATATGTTAGAAAAGGAAATGCAAGGACATTTATAGCATTATGCTGCTTTTTCAGATGGCACCTAAAATCAACAAGATGGGAGTAGGGTAGACCTTACTCCATTAACAATAAGAGCTCAGGCTCCCTAGACACAGAGTCCATGCTTGGAAATATTCACTGGGGCATGATCATAAAATCACAGAACGGTTTGGAACAGAATGGACCTTAGAGACCATCTGTTTCCAACTCCTCTGCAATGGGCAGGGATATCTTCTATTAGAAAAAGCCCTGTCGAACTTGACCCTGGACACTTCCAGGGATGGGACATCCACAGTTTGTCTGGGCAACATGTTCAAGTGCTTCAGCACCCTTATAGTGAAGTATTTCTTCCTAATGTCTAATCTAGATCTTCTCTCAGTTAAGAACCATTACCCCTCATTCTATCACTATGTTCCCCAAGGCCCTTCCCATCTTTCCTGTAGGCCCCTATAAGTACTGTGAGGCTGTTGTATGGTCTCCCCAGAGACTTTTATATGCTTTTGTGAGACTTACAGTCTTGACTGAAACTTTCAGGCAAGTTTCTCTAAAAATTATTCTCATGGTTTACCACCATTCCCATTAAAATATTACTATCTTTAATTCAGTCTTTTTCTTCTAGTTATTTAAGTTTGTATAAATTCAGGCTATCTTTATATTGTCCCATGTCTGTTTTGTTTTTTACTCCAAGAATGTGAACATCATTCTTCAAGATTCACTTTGGTAGACACAGATAGAGTTCCCTGAACTGTAAACAACTGATGTGTATTCAAAACTGATAGCATCTGAACCGACTGCTATCCCACTGAGGGGACAAAGCCTAGGGTTTACCAAAAACAGCTTCATAAAAAATATCAGCTTCACACTCAGAGACAGTCAAATAAAGTTAAAAATAAAACAGTTAATAAATTTTAGGAAATAAATACATGACAAAAGGGAAATTACCCTCTTCCACCTCCGTAAGTTGGATGAGTAGGCCGGGACTACTCGTTAAAATGGCAAAGACAGAGTTTAGGGAGAAAACACTGTATATCTCCAAAAAAAAAGGAAAAAGTGGGCTGGCATTAATTACTGGCTCTTTCAAACCATGAACTCAAGTTCTGAAACTTACATGAACCAGGTTCAAAACCAACAGTACATGAGTACAACAGTACATGAGTAACTCTCCTTTTCAAAGAAAATGAAAGAAGCTGAAGATGCAACAGTACATGAGTAACTCTCCTTTTCAAAGAAAATGAAAGAAGCTGCAGATGCAGGAAAAAAGGGAACAAGTAATCTTAGTCCACTGACCAAGACAACAGGCTGACTGCATCCTCTGCTAAAGCCAGTGTTGCCATTATTATTTGATCCCTTCCTCACCTTTAGAGGAGAGATGGACTTGAATTGGAAACAAGTGAATTCAATATCCTGTTTGAAGAAGACCTGAATTATTTACTTTTTTTTTGTTCTGACCTTCAGTTAATACCTCTGGATAAAAGTTGACATATAAAACTAACCTTAAGCCAGAAACAACATCATGATCATGAATGCCAAATTTTTGCATTAGAACAAGCCGATGAAAGTGTCTTAAAGATTAATGAAGCTTAAAGAAATACAGTTGCAACTTTAAAAACTGATTTAGAAGAATAACTTATATGTACAAAGGTGGTGTAAGTTTAACATGCCCCAGTCACAACATGCTCAAGTGTTATTTTTGTTGAATGAAACAATGAAAACTCAACTCTGCACATGTTTAAAGATTGCATTTTAATCACAGACTGAAACATCATGATTTACAAAACTGATGGTTAGATTTAAAACCAACCACTACACCTTTCTGTGGGAATATTCCCCCCACACCCTAGCAGAGGGGTTGAAGTGAAGAACAGAGCTGTTCACATTTGCCTTTGGGACTGAACAGTGATTTCCAGGATGATGACTGATGCTGCAGGAATTCACCTAAGATGCTTTTCAATGCATTTCATTTACCCAGCTGAAAGTGGCTTCTTCTAGGGAAGTCTGCTGGCTTCATCAGAAATCCCAACCATCTTGCAGCTTTCTGTCCAGAGCCTTTTCTGCAGCTCCTCATCGTATGTTACGTCAGCCGATTTTGTCCTTTCCTCATTGTAAAGGTAGCAGCCGCCAGCTCCTTCCATCTCAGGTGATACTGCTGCATAGATGGTTGTAGAGGCTCCTTCCTCTGGAGTCTGCAGAAACAAAAAAAAACCCCAAATTCAAGTGAAGCAGGTTCAACTGAAAAATTACATTACACGATAGGACCTTATCAGTGACAAACATCTTCCCTAATTTTGCATCACACTTGTGGTCCTTATGCAAACCTGATGCTTGTAAGAATAAAAAAGTCACCTCTTCAACTGGCAGAGTCCATTTCTACAACAGAGCTATTTTGTAGTAGCTTAAAGCCACAGAAGAGATATATGGAAAACTGGTCCATTTTTTCGAGCGTTAGTCAAATGGAGCATATAAAATAATTGATTTAGTTTTCACAGTTAGAGCTAATAAGCCCAAAATCAAGCACAAATATTAAAATCCTAGTTTAATTATTCATTTTCAAGGATGAAAGGGTCTGTGCTCTGCCTTGAGAAGATGAAGGCTATGCTGTACATGCAATGTGTGCACTGTAACAACAATATGACATGGGCAAAGGATCATGGAAATCATGACAGTAAGTTAAGATTCTGCAGTTCAGTCCAGGCAGGCAGGTAAACCAGGGAATTACATTTTAGACAGAGCATAGTTATTAGGGTTCTGCATTGTCATAAAGCAAAACGGTGAGCAATCTATAATGTCTGATATACCATGAGTATCAAATGAAAATTAATAAGCGAATAGCTTAGAGTGATAACTCCTTTAAATATATGCAAAACATTTACATTTTGCATTCAAAAGGATCACACAGCTGCCACTGAAATTATTTCCATGGTATTTGTCTTCTAATTGAAGGTCATATTCAAAACACAATATTTGATATGCTTTGCTTTTATCAGTGATATAATTATGATCAATGCCTGATAGATAATGTATCATTTTGCAATCCTTGCAGTCATTATCTGAGGCATTATTAACAGTATAGATGCTGCTCATAGCTTTGTCTGCAGCACCTGACAGGGTGTCTTTACCTGAGGAACTCACTTGACGCATGAGACAGTAGTGACTAGGTTACTCAGTGCCTTATAAAAACTAATAAATCTATGTAATTAGAAGCTTTTCATTATGTTTATTTTTAGGAAATGACTGTACTATGAGATTCTGTCTAAAAACACTTAAAAATGCTTATTTACCTTAGTTTAGTACTCTACTACTATGTCACCCTTCTTTATCCTAAGGAAAACAGTGCTATTCACACCCAGTACATTATGTAAATAGCATAGAGGTATACACAATTCTTTGCTCACATGGTGGCTAATGTAATGATCAACTATAAAATACCTTAATATTGTAAAGTGGCAGAACAATGATGAATACAAGCATTCATATTTTATACAACTTATTCTGAATGATAGAGAAAAAACATAAGGTTTTTTTACATACTGTTGTGCTCCACTTGAAAAAAAAATAGTGACATACATAAACCATTGCTTCATGTGATCGTTCACTGGACATTATGTTCCTGAGTTCAACAGCTCTCCAGCACAAACAAGCATAAATGTCAATATTGATGACTCCCAAATCTTAATGACAACAGCTCAAATATAAAATGCTTTAGAAAAATTGTCTGTGGGTGGAATTTGTGTGATTATGTTCTTATGAGCAGGACTTTCTACATGCTCAGATACTAGTCTGTATGGATATTGTTACAGCATCAGAAATACCTCATTGCTTCTGCTGATTCAATGGGAAGGTTCTCCCAGGAAATGCAGGAGTTATCAAGAGTTTTACTTTTTGATGATATGTCAGGTAAGTTTCCACCAGAAGGGATCTATACAGAGAGTGGTCAAACACTGGAGCTGGATTCCTAAAGAGGTGGTTGGTGTCCCAAGCCTGTCAGTGTTTAACAGGCATTTGAACAATGCCTTTAACAACATCCTTTATCATTTGGTCAGTCATGAATTGGTCATTGTTGCTGTAGGTCCCTTTCAACTGAAATAGTCTATTCTACTCTGTTCTATTCAAAATAATATCAAATATTTTAAATAAAGGCTATGTGCTAGTTGAAAGTGCTTACACATCCACACTGTGACTTATAGCACAGTAACACTGTGACCATCCATCAGAGTCAGCTTGTGTACCGTTTTTTAAGATTTATTTTGCTTCTCCCATCCACCATATCTAGTATGTTGAGTTAAAAGTTCTATGCAAAATTCCTATTTAGTTTCTATCACCTGTTGCTAAAAGCAATTATCTAAACATACGAGGAAAAAGCCCAACTATGCTACATTACAGAATTAGCCATCCCTTGAAGTGTTCAAGACCAGGTTGGATGAAGCTCTGAGCAATCTGGTCTAGTGGAAGGTGTCTCTGTCCATGGCAGGGGGGTTGGAACCAGGTGGTCTTTAAAGTCTCTTCCAACACAAGCCATTCTATGATTCTAGGATTCTAGAAGTTATGGAAATATGTAAGGAAAACAAATTTTTCAGTGCAAGAGTTGCTTGTGTATGACTAATCAATTGTCTTATTTCACCTTCTGAGTGCTGAAAGTTTTAATGTTCCCTTTCTTTAGAATCTCTTCATTGCTTTGGCATATTTCCTATTTTAATGAAAGTAAAAATAACACCTTGCACCAGGAGTGCCCTAGCCTTCTTGCTGGGTAGTTGACCTATTTGTTTTGAGAGGCTGCAAGTAAAGCACATTGTCATTCCACCTCTGGATTTTGTCCATACCTACTATGACAGTACTGTAAATCCACACACAGAGTCAAGACTCTTTCTGGGAAAGCATTGGGTCTACAACACACCCCCAGATCAACAAAGACACACAGACACATGCAGGCATCTTGTCTGTGTACCAGTGCCTGAGGACCTCTTGGGAAGGAAGAAGCTGGCAGCAGGTTGTAACCACTGGAGCAATTAATGAGCATTTGGACAAGGAGGAGGATTAATCGTTCCAGCACTGGCAGCCTCAATCCTGGTTGCCAACTTTCCTTTGAAGTGCTTTTCCATAGCTCTTCTTTTACCACAAGATAGCCCATCAAAAGGTGAGGAGAGACCACAAAGCCCTTGGAAAAGAAAACAACCACAAGCAGGAGACTACTGTCAAAGCACACATCCAATCCATCCTTTGATGCCAGTGGCCTTCTAGGAAGGAGAGCACCTGAGATCTGGCCAGAGAAATCACCAGCCAGGGGACAAATATCTTGATCTATAAAGACCCAGGATGTTTTTCATGATGCTCTGTACAAGCAGGAATGTGTTCTCATCTGTCAGACCCTGAAGTATTATACCAAGAGTTGCAGGTAGACAGGCAGTAATAATAAATATAATTCAAATCACAGGGGAGGACCCTCTACACATTGCCAGTGTGAAAAAAACCCAACAAACAGTAACAGAATAATATATGTATATATAGGATCAGTAACATCTTTTCATTAATTGGCTGGACTTGTCCTAAGAGAAAAGGGATATCTATAAATTGCACAATGCTTCTTCACTCTTCAGTACCAACTTATTGATGCTGAACTTTTTTTTTTAAATTGGAGTTTTGTTTACAAATTATTATATTATTAGTATCCAAGGAACTGTAATTAATGACTGTGTCATATCCAAATAAAACTGATTTCTGCTTAACTTCTTCCTAATGAAATTCTGAACTGTAATTCCTTTTGCTTGTTACATTATTGATCACATCTTTTACTTTCTTTTTCAATTAACTATATGTTTGCCATCAGCACTAAATAAAGGTTGGACTGAAATTACATATATTTGCTTTGCTCATTAAATGTGTAGGCTGTGGAAGGAGAGAAAAGATAGCATGTGACTAGTTTATTTAAGCAAAATGTAGTCTACATACACAAAATAACATTATTTTGGTACTATCTATTTCCAAAGAAAAAGCTTTTTTCGTTTTACATAAGCTTGGATATTTTTTTTTCTTAATATTCATCGATTATAACTCATCGACAAAGAATAATTTTCCCTCAGTATGAAACAGAATATTCTGTTCTAGGACAACTGGGACAAGTACTATTTTGCTTTTTTATGACTTGCTAGTTCATGCATTTTGATTAATGCAATTTTAAGTGAACTATTATTTTGTTCATCCTAGGTGCTAATGCTTGCAAAATGTGCTACCTGACAACAGTCAGTCCCTACAGCCATGTCACCATGAAATTTCACATTCTTTCTAATTATCTAAAACAAGAGCAACACCTTAACTCTGGAAATCATGTGTCTGCATCAGTCATACGTGATGGCTTTGTGGTGCTTTCCTTGATAATCCATGTATTTATCCACTTCCACTTTCACCTGAATTCATAGCTCAGAGCCCTGTGTAGACAGCGTGTTATGTTCATCAGAAACCACAGAAAACTGTACAGGAAAAAGAATTAATAAGCTCCTATAATTTCTCTTCTGTAATCCATTCATTTTCTAAGCACCACTTTCAGTAAGTGCCAACAAACAGTGACAATTGTGCTATGTGTCTTAAACACTGTGACAAATAGGTTGAATGGACAGCATGCATATACTTCAAATTGTACTGGTGGACAGAGTTGGCCATATGACTGAAAGAGCAGCAGTGATACAAGCCATGGTATCAGGGGACTTATTAGCTTGGAATAACTTCCTCTCATCCCACTCAGTCAGAACATTGTACTTGATTTGTATTGCATGACTTCAGGATTCTGCCATCTCGAGATTGTAGGAGAGAAGGTGGAGCAAAGAGGACAGAGAGCAGGAAGCAGCTGGCAGACTCACTGGCTGACATCACAGTTTAGTTTTGAGGGACATGAATAAGGGGTCTAACACAGAGATGTGCACACAGGACTGCCTGGTAAACTGGCAGATTACTTAATGCTGAGGAAAAACGTGTTAGAACATCTTTATCCCTATAATTTGTTCTGCACAATACATCAAGTATTGATGGAACACTTCTCATCAGCAACATTAGGTAGACTGCTGTAGGAACTCTCATCAACAGTGGTTTTATAACACTGGCCCTACCTCATGTACCATCCATTATATCATGATGCACTTTTCATATGGGAAATCTACTCATGAGCTTATGAGTTAAATGAGCTTGCAAATGTTTTTCAGGGTTTTTGCCACAGGTGTTCATGGTGTTTGCTCTGTCGTTTAGCTTTTTTAAATGAATGAGTTTGCATCAGGCCATTTTTGCAGTGGGTAACAAATTCCCAGGTTCCAGCTAGAAAGATGCAGAAAGCACTGAACAGGCCACCTTCTGGCCTTCAGTGGTCAGGCACTTTTGTCTATGTTCCTTCACTTTTCTCAATGTTAATTATTCTGATAATATTTTTTAAATGCTGGCATTTTACTGACTTCCTTCTGGACTGAAAAATTTTCTTCCTTTGCTGTCTTCCTGCAGGAAAGACAATTACCATCTGGGATCCCTGAACACTGCCACACATATACACAGTAGGAATTAGCAACAGCAAAGAGAACATGAAATCACTGTTACTTGGTACAGCAAAGTCTTTCATTTACTTGGTGGCAGCTAGTAAGGGCTGGCATCCAGTTGCCCTCAATGCACTGCTTGACTCTCAAGAAAAAAGACAAATGTGAAACATGGAATAGTTTGAAAACTTCCAGAAACATAGTAGCTGTGATTGTGTTCTGATGAATATTAAAGAAATAAAGCTTGTGAGAATCAAATTACCTGTGTTCTACGGTGCACTGATTACTATGATCTGTGAACCACTGGGTCATTTCAAAACCAGGTTACTTTCTCATGCAAGAGTCCAAGGTGAAATAATAACAGCTGCTGTAGTGTCACAGCCTCCAGGTGAGGACAGGGGCTACATGTGCTCTGTGTGTGTTGTGTAACTTGCACTGTCTAGACTTCCTAATGTGCTTGTTGCTTTGAAAATTCCAGACAAAAAGTAATCCATTGAAATATTGAGTATGAAAACAAAGGCTAAAAATGAAACCATGACGCAGGTGTACGGACATGTTCAGCCACTTTTGATCAGTAAGGCTGTAGCACTGATTTTATGTCCTGGTGAGACCAGTGGCCAGGACCAGCTGTCATGTCCTTAGGAGGCCAAAGCTGCCAGAAAGGTGTGGCAGCACAGCTTTTCACTCAAAAGCTGTGAAAAGCACAGCCTTCACTCAAAAGCCCTGGTTTCCATCTGCATTCTCTCCTCCTGTTCTTTCACACGTAGCTTGTTATTATCCTCTTTCTATCCAATTTCTGGTTTGATAATAGACTAGAAAGAGATAGAGGTATTTTACTGAATGTACAGTTCTCCCTAGATACCCAGTCAGCACCACCAAATTAATTTCTCTTCAATTCCCAACTCACGGCAATGAGAATTCTTTAATAAATTCACTCCATAATAAAATTCTTCAGATTTTGGCTTTGAAAGAAATAGCAAAAATGGCTCAGTTGAAATGTTAAGCCTTTCTCCTGACAATGTTGTGGCCACAGAGAAATAATTTCTTAATCAAAGATATAAATATATAATAAAAGATGAAATTTTGATGTGTTAAGAACACAAAGCAATTTTCACACTAAGAATGTATCAAAATTTGGAAGGAAAGGAGCTTTTATAATATGAATAATTCATGTCTGTTCAGGGAAATAGAGAAGTTTTCTCTGAGTACAAGATATTGAAAATAACAGAAGCAGAGATAGCTGGCAAACAGACACAAAGAGCATCAAATCCTGAATTTCCCTTTCTTTTGAAAGCAAATTTTCTGGAAAGACCTTTAAAAAATTCAGGTACACAGGGGGACTGGGAAGTCCCATCTTATATTCATATCAGCCCCCACCTAGGTGGCTGGGATGCCTGTAGACAAAGCAGACCATGGAAGAAAGGAACTGTCCTCAAAAGACTGTCAGGGTTGGCCTGTTTCTCAGAGAGCGTAAGGAGCAGGCATACACCCAGGTCTGAATGCCTTATTTCTCATTAATCTTTTGATGGAGTTGAAGGTGGAAGATTTTACTTGGTTTTGTGTCAGAGTAACACTTTCTGAGAAATCCCTTTAGTTGAAAAATGGGCAAGTAGCTCTACTCTGAAGCCATGGCATGATTCGTGGTTCAGATTCAAAACATGAGCAAACTTTTACTGAGGAAGGCAGCAGCCATGGTTCTGAACCTCTTCTTCTAAAGTAGCTGCTTCAGGCTAAGCAGGTGTGCTGGTTTGGGCTGCAGTAGTTAGTTTGCTTCACAGTGACTGGTGTGGGGTTGTGTTTTGGATTTGTGCTGAAGACAGTGTTGATAATACAGAGATGTTTTTGTTATTGCTGAGCAGGACTTACACAGAGCCAATGCCTTTTCTGCTTTTCCTACTGCCACACTGGGGTACCTGGGAGGTTGGGAGGAGACACAGCTGGGACATGTGACCCAACTGACCAAAGAGATATTCCAGATCATATGACATCATGCTATATAAAGTGGGGGGGAAAAAAGGGGAGGATATTTGAAGTGATGGTGTTCGTCTTCTCAAGTCACTACTATGTGTGATGGGGCCCTGCTCTCCTGAAGATGGCTGCCTGTACATGGGAAGTAGAGAATCAGTTCTTTGTTTTCCTTTCCTTGTGTGCACAGTTTTTGCTTTCCCTGTTAAATTGTCTTTATCTCAACCCACAAATTTTCTACCTCTTACCCCTCCAATTCTCTCCCCAATCCCACTGGTAAGGAGTGAGCGAGCTGCTGCATGGGGCTTGGTTGCTTACCGGGGTTAAACCACAACAACAGGACATTGTGGGTCATCCAAATAATGAGATACCTGTGTTCTCAGGCAGCTAAAGGAAGCTCCTCTTGGCTGGCCAGCTTTCTGGAATACACTGAAGAAAACTCCACTGACTTCAAAGAGCAACTCCAACAGCGAACTCACTTGTAGTTATTGCAAAACTGTATCTGTGTGTCTTAAATTCAAACTGAATTTCTCTCAGGTTAGAAGTGCAATATAACATTGGTGATGTGAACAGGAGTGTTTGTGGATCTATACTTTGCATTTTCTAAAGAACAAAACGGAGAATTAAAGGAATGATGTTCACTTTTAAGCAATTTTGAAATGGAAATGAGAACACAACTTTACATGACTGAATTTGAGCAGGGACTTGAAACTTTGGGTCAAAGTCATTAATCATAACTGAGTCCTTTATTCATTTTGCCAAGTGCATTGAGGAAGATTACTCTGCCTGGAGGCTGATCCCTAAGCTCACTCTACAGCAGACAGCAATGTCTTCAAAGTCTGAGATATC
This sequence comes from Climacteris rufus, assembly GCA_013398175.1. Taxonomy (NCBI): domain Eukaryota; kingdom Metazoa; phylum Chordata; class Aves; order Passeriformes; family Climacteridae; genus Climacteris; species Climacteris rufus. The sequence goes on from VZRZ01002930.1 coordinate 168,963, forward strand.
ACTGCAGCCACTGAAATCACATTACATGTTACCTCGCTCAGCTCAGTAACAGTATGCAAATTTTGTCAGATAGGAGCCTGCTACCCCAGCCATTGCATAAACATCCAACCAGAGACACTCATTTGCCAGAACATCCAGTCTCTAGGAAATAAAGCAGGCAATAATAGGCAGAGAGAGCTGAGAAAGTGTACTTCATAAAATACTGAAGCCTCTTCTGGAAGTGTGACACTCTGTCTGGTTAATGAGCTCTCTGGAAACCAGGTGATGTCCTGCAGCTACCTATTGCTGAGGATGCCTGAGTTATATCACTGAGATTTGTCCTGGATATCTTCACATGATCTGGTATTTTCTGCAACATCTCTATTCACAGACAGGCAAGAGATTTATTGAAGCAAATGTGCAGGTCAGAAGAGATGAGGAAAGAATGAGTCTCCTAAATCCTAATCCTGATGCCTTGTGCACTAGGCTCTATCTCCTTTTCTGTGTTTGCAAAGGAAAACACTGCTTATATATTTACTACCAGCTCTATAGCCATAATTATTGTATCATGCTAGCAATTGAATATAATCTTCATTCTGAGATGTGGAGTGATCTGTCTTTAAGCAAGAATACTGAATTACAGTTTAGCGTTCATGCTACATATATGCTAAGGAACCATCCTGTTATTTTTATTATCTCCATAAGGCTTTAAGTCTGCTGAGTTTTGAACTATTACTGCCTAAGAAATATGAGTAAAAGTGTGACTCCTCCCTCCAATAAAGCTCCTAGAGAGAACTACCTCTTTGATAGATAGTGGCTGAAACATCTGCATTATTTTATAATATATACCAAATTTTTCAGTTGAAAACACAATATAAATATGAATCGAAATGTGAATGGATGAAAATTAAAGAGGACTTAAAGCAACAAACAACCATGAAAACTCTAGAGCTTAAATTTTCTATGCCGTATCTTACACCTGTACGTGGGTCGTTTTTAGTTTCCTGAATTCTTTCAAATGAAGATACATTTTGGCAATCAAAACAACACAGAAAAGCACACAGAAGTATTTATGTCTGAAGTGGTAGCTGCATTTTTAGCAGCTCCAGAGTGTAGGAGACTCAGCAAGGCTTGAGGTGCTGAAGAGGATGTTCCTGAGTGCATTTACCTCTGAACAACTGGTTACCTGCCTGCTCATGCAAAGTAAAATGTCTTTGCTGGTTTTTGTGAAAACACAAGACTTCAGGCATAAGATGTATGGCAAATTCTGACTTGTAGCCCCCTACCATCATCTCTACTTTTTTACTTACCATTTAATATTTGACAAGTCACATATCTTGTTTTCCCTTGTTAGAAAAGAGAAAGTGACACATCTCCAACTTCACAGCTTTCTTATAATGAGTGTTATTTATTTTTTAATTATTACAAGCACTCAGAATAGGCATAGAACTAAATATTTAAAAGAAAACCACAATATAGAAAGCCTTTATGAACTACGATGAGATCAAAAAGCATAAAGACTGTGCAGAACACAGACAAAATGAAATAACCCAAAATTGCATATGCCAGCAGCTATTTCACAGCCTTTTCTGTTTTAAATTGCTACAATCCCTATTTTGTACCCCAAACAGTAGCAGGACTATTTGCAGCTGTGGGCTTAGCCAGGTGGAGGGCTGGGAGTGGGTGGCTGCCAGCCTCAATTTCTCACCTTCCCACTGGAGGCACTTGCTGAAAACACACGGTGAAGGTGCAAAGGTGCAAATCCCTTCCTGGATCACCAAGTAAGGCCAGCACACTCAGGCAGGCCATAGGCCTGCACTGCCAACAATGAAGGACAGAACTAGTCAAGTGCACAAACTAACTCAAAATGACTACAGGGTGCTACATCTCTACATTAATAGCATGCAAGATGAACATATGTCTGGGAAGATGGGAGAGATGAAAACAAAACTACACTTTTCCCCCAATATCTATCCCCCAAGGTCTACATTGCAGTGGCATGCTAGCTGGGCTGTAATACATCCTGCTGATGGGTCTGCTCCACACAAAACTCCTGCATGGCAAAAGAGACTTCACCTTGCAGTGCTTATCCTCAGCCAGGGTCTTTGTCTCCTTTTCCCTGAGTTGCCTGGAAGAAAGGAGTTTCAAGCAGATCACCAAATACCACTGTTGCAGTTCAACCCCAGCTGACAATCAAGCCACTTGGTGGGATGGGGAAGAGAATCAGGAAAAGATAAAACCCACAATTGCTCACCACCCACTGACCGAGGCCCACTGAATCCCTGAGCAGCAATCAACGGCTCCTGGCCAACTCCTTCCAGTTTATACACTGAGCATGACATGCTATGGTATGGAATATCTCTTACACCAGTTTGGGTCAGCTGCCTTTGACATGCTACCTCATGGCTTCTTGTGCACCTTCTCACTGCCAGAGTGTAGGAAACTGGCTTAGCACCACTCAGTGAAAGCTATGGCATCAGTGTGTTATCAACATCACTCTCATACTGAATCCAAAACTGTAACAGTTGCTAAGAAGAAAATTAACTCTATCTCAACCCAAACCAGAACAACTATTTAGCAGTGTCCATGTCCCAGCTGCTCTGAGTTTCTGGTTTTTATAAAGTTATTGTGCTTAAATTATAGTTTCACAATATTCCCCTAACTGAGAGGAGAAAGCCCAAACTGGAAGACAGAAAAAAGTGGTGGGGAGGGAAAGAATCTTATTTCAGAAATTTGTTTCACATAATTCCAGTTGCTGGCAATTTCATCCTACAATCTTGAATGATAAACCAAAAAGATACAAACAAGAGGGTTAATTTACATCTGTCCCTAGTAACATATTAAAAAGATGGAAAACAAGAAGACTAGATTTATTTTCTATAGTTATTTTAGTGGAAGATTAGAATTCGGTGTGAGTGGCTCAGATTTTCTAATCATATCTTTTTGACAGCTACAGTAAACAGAATTAGTAAGTTCAAGTCAGTAATTACATATTATACATCCTCAGTTTTGCCCAATAAGTTCAGGGCTTTTCTTTTTAAGTAATAAAACCCTTGAAAAATTACAGTTCTCTTCATTTTAATTAAACTCTATTTTATCAGGAAGCAGCTTGCAAAAAAAAAAGTAAAAAAAAAGTGATCTTGTAAACAGAACTACCATTTCCCATTTTCTATCACAATGCTATCAGATTGCTAAAGTAATGAAATAATAGATAGATTCTGAAACCACACGATTATGGAGCTGTCTATATGGCTTATCCTCTCAGTTACCCAAGAGTAGTTCTACATTTAAAGGCAAAGGCTACATTCAGTTGCAAATTGACATATCTGAATGCTTACTAACCCACCAGAATCAACCCTTTTTAACAAAATAACCAAAAATGCAAATGCAAAGGAGGACTGAATCTGATTATTCAAATCAAGTTTTTTGTTGTGTAGACTGAAAGTGAATTTAAGCTCTGCAACTTAAATCCCTTTGTTTAAATCAATCAACCCTGGGGCTCTTTACTATCCACTAAGAAATCTACTGGTGGCTTAAATTCAGAAGAGACCCAAAGAACATGTATAACTTTAGACAGGGAAATAGTGCCATTGATTTCAATGAGATTAGTCATGTCTCTAAAACTATGTAAGATGATATTTGAGGCATCATATCTGTAACTGCAGAGCTCATTATAGAGAGAGCAAACATGCAGACCCCCAGTCACACAAATGTTTCCCAAGGTCTGAAATGGAAACAAAAAACTTCCATCTTGAAAACAATTACTCAAGAGTTTAAGCTTATCACATTTAATCAGTTAAATGGTCTGAAAGAAGGGGAGGCTGGTAGTCATAGTGCAGAGGGGGGTGTTAGCCTGGGGAGAGGTAATAGAGCTATTCATTTGCAAGGGGGCTGAGGGAAAAACAAGTGTCAGTTCTTGCCAGGGGAATGGAGAAAGGAAAGCATGAAAGTGGCATGTACTGAAAATTGTTAACTACTGGTAAGTAGAAAGACCCAGAATTACTATCCACTTAAGTTGTTAAATTTAATATCCAGGCTTATTTGTAAGGGGTTTTTGCAAATCTTCATTAAGGCAGCAGATGGGGTGAAAAAAAATTGTGTATCCATTCCAAAGGCCAGGATTGGATTTGGTGACAGATGTGGTCCTTGTCATGTTCCTGCTGCCTTTTTCTGGATGACAGAAGTCACAACAGAAGTGTCACATTGCTTTACAGGTGACACAGCACACCCCACTCCCATGTGATTGACTACACTGACTGTCATGGCTTTTGTAGCAGGAAAAATTGGTTAAAGTTTCAAAAATGAGATCCGTAGTGAATGGTCAAATCTCATTACTTGAAACAAACAATAAAAAACTGGAAAAGGGAAGAACATTTGATCCTTTTCACACCCAAAGTCTTTCTCCAATAAGCTATTAAAAAAAAAAAACAAAAACAAAAACAAAAGACCAAAACAAACAAACAAAAGAAAAAAAACAACAACAAACAAACAAACAAACAAAAAAACAAAGAAGAAGACGTTGTAAGACAAGAATATTAAAAATCCCCAAAATCTTCCTGAAAATCTCTGTATTCCTTTTATTTAAATCTCAGGTAGCTCCTGTCTCTGCAGAGAACTTCTCACTGGGGTTTTGATACTGGACTAATTCAGGGCTTAGGTAGCCATGGCCCAGAGACTTGCACTGAAAGAACTATCAATAACCAAAATAAATCAGTGAGAATTAACCTCTTCTTTTCACTAAGCTCCCCAGGAGAGTTCCTGTTGCATTGGAATTCATAGGGCTTTTTGACATAAAGGTTAGAGCAGTTGTTTAGAATGGGAAATAAATACTGTGAGGCTTTGTGGTTTGATGAATATGTGTTACTGATTCATCTGGTACTGAAATAATTCACTTTTAGGAAGCTCATATTGAACTATGCTCTTTGGTAATGGCATTTTGGTACTCATGTCCTTTGGCCTTGAGAGTTCAATCAGTGAGCCCTCCCTGCTCACTCGCTTGCTCGAGGTGATACACTGAAGACAGCGAAGCTCCAGGTGATTAAACTTCTGCTTCCCAGGAAAAATTCCAGCTGAATTAATGCACAACTGTGCTATGGTTTAAACAATTGCTTTTAACTCGTGAAAGCACAGGCTGAGGTCTGAGCAGAGGCTCGAACACCAGCACCGACCGCCTATCCCAGACCTCCCCTCTGCCTCTCCTGCCCACACAGCCGCTTGCTTAAAATTCTGCTCTTCACCTGCAAGTCTGCACAGCTCTACAGCCGCCTATTGTTATTTAACACATACTTCGCAGTGGAATTGAATTGTTCCAATCAAGATTAGGGTTCTGTTTCTCTGTGTGGTATGCAAAGCATGTCTGCAGACAAAACTTTCATCCATTTCTCCACCTGCCTTTTCATCGTGCCCCACAACAGTCTCACAGACGGTCCCAGTACTTTTTCATCCCCTCTTCCTCATGAATTCCTAAAATGCCTCTTGCCAGGCCCTCACTCCAGCCTCACCGAGTGTGATTGCTACATCAGTGTGCCCCTTGCTCCACTGGCTCAGATCCCTTTCTGCAGTCCATATGCCATGTGGAGGAGGAAGGGGCTCAGGGTAGGAGGGTTTCCCGGTGCAGTACCACCAACACTCACCCTCCTCGGATCACCCATCCATGTCATCAAGCTCCTTCAGAAACCGAAATGGGTAGAGAGCAGACTTCAAAGCATGAGCTCTCAGGGCAGATGGTATTTACCATCTGTGGTGCAAACAAAGAAGCAAACCCAAGCCTTTACATAGGAGAAAAAGGAGAGGGAAATACGAGGTGAAATATTGTCAACACATTGACCTAGACAAATCTGAGAATTCAAGAGAAATGGTGAGTTCACAAGTAGTGCCAAGCCCCTAGAGCAGCTCAGAAAACAAAGCTTCTCTTTGCAGCAAAAGGGTGGTGTGATAGGATGTTACATTCCTGGACACATGGGGCTGCAGGAAAGAATAGAGAGTGGGGCCAGTCCCAGGCCACCAGCACAAACCACAATCCCTACTGCTGCTCGGCCCTTGCCAGGACATGAGACATTCCTGCAGCTGGGCAGACAAGCTGCAAAGCCCCCTTTGCTCTGCAAACATCTGCTGAGCTGACGTGGCTCATTTTTAGCTCCTGAGCTCTATAAGGGTGCCACAGTCAAAAAGCAAGGGTTTCCAAGGAGTGCACTTTTTTATACAAAAATAATCTAAATGTTTGTGTTTTATCAATTGCATAAACTCCTCAGTGTCCAAAACGTAACTGACCTTTACTTTAAAATCTGTGTTCAATAAAAGAGGATTCCAACTGACTGTGAACTTTGCAAAGTCTGTAACATGGCTGCAGGAAAAAAACACTTAATTTCCCTAATAGCTGCTGACAGTCTGTGAAACAAATAGTTTTAATTATTTTCTCCTTGGTGAATCTCAGGTCTCATCATTTAATCAAAAAGTAGCACATTACCAACAATTGAGATTAAATGGAGAGTCATACAGTAGGAAAAATAGGAAATTACATTAGAACCAAACAGTGACAAATATGTCCTTCTTATTGCACTCTTGTCCTGATACAGCAGAACATTTACAATGCCCTGATCAAAAAAACCCTTAAAAACCCAAAAGAGTTCTTTAGACTTATCCCATTTATCCTGAGACTTGTGGCTACTGAAAATGTCAGTGTGGTCTCTGCAATAAAAAATATATTTTAAAGTCTCCTTTCACTTGTTGATGAACAATGTACAGATCTTACACATTACTGTAAAATAAGTGTTACTCATTTTTAACTGGCATTACTGATGCATGAAAATGACTATAGAGCTAATCAATAGGTAATGACTGCATTTCAGGAGTAATGCTCTGTTCAGAGGAGAAAAATGACTGCAATTCACAAACAATTATTGACACCATGAAGCACATGAATCAATGCCCACTAGAGATCTGCACATTATTTAAAATTTCTTCAGCAATATTTGTCTTTGTTCCTTAGTCCCAGTGTAATTTTTTCTGCCTGTTACACTGTGAATATATTAAAGGTTAGTGTGAATATATCGATGACAACTAGAATAAAATGCAAGAGCTAGACTTCTGATGGATAAGTCTAACCACCAGCAGTGACATGACTGTTACTGGAGAGCTGCAGCCATGGAATTTCGTGCAAAGCTCTTTCTTGCACAAGACATTGTTTGCCACAAAATTATCAAGAGTTCACCTCTTAAGGGTCTAATATAACTCTGCTGGACTTCAAATTTTTTTAGTCTTCCCAGTTAGTTTATTTTTCTTTCACCTGCAACTGTTTATTGCTGAGAGCAACTGGAAATACATGAGGTGGCCAGAGATGGAGGTAGTGTACCTCAATGCTTACTGAAGTGTCCCACAGAGACAGATTTATCACTGGCTCCTACGGGGAACCAACGAGTTCCTATTAGCCTAATTCTTTAAATATAGCCCTTTGCCTTGTTTTTATTTTTATCTTTGTGTAGAGCAAGGGAAAAGCATGAAACAGTCCAAGGTACAAATCTGAATTCTCCTCAGATAACACAGGGGAGAAAACAACAGATCTGTTCTTCACTTGCATAAACAAATATCTGAGATGTACAGGGCAGTGAAGAAAATTATTACCACTGGCTCTCACATTTTTCTTTTTGATTCTCATGTGGCTTGAGACATGGCTGGTTTACAGACTGAAATGATGCTCCTTTACTTGAGGCTTTAATTGCAAATCAATTCTGCTTAGCATCTGGTCCTTGCTTAGAAAATGAATTGAAACAACATCATGCCTGCCATAAGAGCACAGCTCCTCGAACATCTGACAACAGTTACCAGCAGCACCTGATAGGAGGGACAGATTTTCAAAAGAATAAATGCACAGCTGTAACTAGAAACATATTTGGGTGTCTTGCTACAGTTCTGCATAAGAAAACAGCAATACTTTTTAATTACTGATGTAATAAAATGAGGAAAAGTGGTTTGGTTCTTGAAAAATCAGGGAGATTCCTCTCCTAGTCTAAATTAATATTATGAAGAATTTACAAATAGTTTCAGTTGACAGCATCAGAAAAAAAAAGAGCATGAAACAGCAAACATAACCACAAAGAGAAATCTGAAGAGAAAATAGCACTAAGGTACACGTTTTTACACAACATGTTTATTTAAACAAAAATGGATACCTGAGCCACGTATGCTCTTTAACTCCTTCTCTGAAAATATAAACTTATTTAAAAGAGCTCACTCAGGGTATTTTTTTACTTTTATTTAGTCAAGTATGAGAAATTATAAAATAAGATTGAAGATTTTCTCAGCCTACACCTCATTTGTAAGTAGCTGCTCAAACACATAAAGCTTCCTTTTGTGTTGAAAAAGAAATAAAACCTAGACAGTGCTTCGGCTGGAGCTGACTGCTGCCACATTAATAAGTACAAATATAACTATTTCAAAACTATAACTGATGAAGTAGGCTCAATGAAATGGAGATGAGAACACAGCCCAGAATATATTCACATAATATAAAAATAAATATTAAAAAGGTATTTATGGGGTGAGGAGCACAAAAGGAGCTGCTCTTCCACAGCTTTGAGCATACAGCCCTGCTGGCTCCTGGTTTTCCAGTTTAATTTAGAGAAAAGGTTACTATCATTGATCTCATTCCACTGCTTGTCAGGAAAGCCAGCCCCACATATTTCATCATTAAGAAGTCCCACTGAAGAGGTGTTTTAAATGCTTGTAGTGGAGGTTAGCTGACCATTTGGCAGCTGTTTTGTAGCTCTGCCCTTTCTTCTAATTCAAAAGTATATTAACTGGAGGACAATTGCAGATGTTCTCATCCATAATATACAGTGACAACAACAAACAGCAGATTGAATTAAAATGATCTTGCCATCTTCCAAAATATTCATCACTTTGCATTTTGTTTGGGTTTTTTATCTATCCTTCCTAAAAATTCTTAGGCATTGCAGGTCACTAAGGTTAAGAGTGAAATAAATTACTGAAAACTACTTAGTGGTTTCTGTTTAACTTGTAAACCTACAGTAGGTTACATTTTTGTTTAGTATATTATTAAAAGGAAAATACATTATATTAATATAATTTTGTATATTAAAATGTTCTATACTTGAAAGTAAGTAATACTTTAACATGAAAATTATCTAGTCTCCACAAATTCAAGCAAAGGGACTCCAAAACATGAGAGGCACTCCATTCTCCTAAATTGTAGATACATCTATTTTTCTGTGATAAAGGCACTAAGCAACTGTAGTAATACTTGCAAAATTCTGTTAATATCTACTGTTCATAAAAGTTTTATAGAAATACAAGTTGACAGTGAAAACACGGAAAAACATGAAATAAAAGTATATGCACTTGCTTTACAAAAATACCTTCCACCTATCACACATGCAAATAAGGAATTTTTATGCAAGAAAGATGTTTACATGAAGAAATACATGGTAGTACAAATGATGCAGCAATGCAGTGTTTACCAGAGAAACTATGCACTGTTTAATAATTCCTTGAAGTGGCAAAACCACATGCATCTCAGTGACATGATTCATAGACAGATATTTCCATCATAAATATAAGAGAAACCCTACAGGCTGCTGACAGCAATGAAAGGTGAATGAGAGATTACTGAAACACAGCTAAATTTAGGGCATCTTGAGACCTATGTTTCAGTTCATCACACCATTTATTTCTTGACAGTTCAAATTTTCTGTATAATCCAAAGGATTTATTTTGAAATCTAGACAGTCATTCATATCAAGGGGCAAAGCTTTTACTCAGCCATTTGGAGCATTGACACATTTTAGCTTTCGTAACAGATCCATGAACAGTAGTTTGTAGCAGGTCTATTGCTCTGATTTCAAAAAAGACTCACCCAAGAAACATCACAAATTCAGTTTTGACCTCCCTAAAATATCACATCATAGTATAAATAAAAAGGTCTAGAAAACCAAGAACAAACAAACAAAAAATTTTTTTTTTTAAATTTTAAAACATGTAGTATAATTTCTCCACAAGAAAAATATGGCAAGTAGCAGTGAAAACACTGATTTAGGTGAAGTAGAGCTGCCATCATAAAAGAGGAATGTAAGAATAACTTTCCTTCCCTTAGAAAAAATCCTGAACCAAACTCTGTTCTGGACATTTTTGGAATTGAAATCTTTGCCCTTCTAACCCCTGCTAATCTACCCTGGACACTCTCTTGGATTCAGCTTCTCAGCCGACTTCCAGCAGGACTAAAAGCCTCCTCAGCATCAGTCATCTTGCAGGTACTTTAGATGCAAACTGGGCAGTCAGAATGCCCCCAGATGATGGCGTAGAACTGTCTGTGGAAACACAGGGGAAGCCACAGTCTCTCCTACAAGGATCACACTGTGGCCCAGGGTTGCCTGGCCTCTCTGCTGGAAGGGGTCTCTTGAACACTGACCAACTTTGTGAAGAGCACTACTGTAACCCAGGTTAGAGACCAAATGCATAACTACGTTGATTATCTCTATAGTTCCATTCTCAATTCATCTTGGCTACTTTGTTTTTTAAGAGCATGCATGGATTTCTTGACCAGGGCAATAAAAGTTCTCATTTTCATTGAAGGCACCTCAGTCTGATCCATAGCTCTCATCTTGCCTTTTCTCCTGTAACTAAAAGCAGGGACTAAACTGTTGGACAGTTCCACACAGCTCATCAGCAAACTGGAAGAACTATTGTCAAGAAAGGCAAGGATGGAGGCACGTGCAAGAAATGGCACATCTTCACCAAAGGTTTTGCTAAAGAAAGATTTGCTGTGTACTCAACAAGTTCAAAATCAAAATGGATGTTTCTTGGAAAATTTTCACTTTTGGACTCTTTTAATGGATTTCTTTTTTCTTTTCAGCATGGGAGCAAAACAGGTAAACCTGAGGCAAAAAAAAAAAAAACCAATTAAAAAAAAGGATTCTAAATACAAAAAGAATTCATAAGCAACAATCCCTCTTGGGACATCTCCAAGCTAATTTTGCAGATAACCTATCAGCTGAACTTCTTCTGCAAAACCTATTTAAACTCCATCATAAAAACAACACTTTTCTTATAGCTACCATTCTGTGGAAGCCTTTCCCAGAATGTGATTCCAAAGATTAGAAACAAATTTCTTCTTTCTTGTTATTTCTTTCTCAGTTTCTCAAAGTAAATACATTTCCAGTCACTTCACTTTAATTCATTCTTGTCTTGACTGAATTGTTTCCCTAAAAGCATTCTCACTCCTGTTTGATTAGAGACTATTGCTAGGTATCATGCCATAAATTGACAATAAAAAGAAGAAAAAAGTCACCAAGGGGTTCTACAGAGTCAAATTGAAAGCAGCTCACAAAAGGTGTATGGTCTTTATGGTAACAGTGACAACACTGGTACCATCCTTAAGCAAGATGGTACCTACTCACATTTACAAAGCCTAATGACTCAAATACTGCAAATTCTTTCTTTTCAACTAGGAAAGTGTGTGACAGATGCTGCTTCTGGGTGCTAGAGGTACTTTATAATGCCCTTGGCTCCTCTGAGCAAACCATTGTGTAGTGACCAGAAGATGACAAATCCAGGTACCCCAGCACAAACACATTTCATATTTTATCACTGTTTCAAAAAGCTGGAAATAATGACATCAGCAATCTGCCTTTAACCTGGAGCTATAACAAGTGGGTTGAAACTCTCATGGGAGTTGTACAGCCAAGATATGTATGATGGATGTATTTTGCCGTGAAAATAGTGCTTGAAACTTGTCTCACAATGAGGAGAAAAAACCCCACCAAAATGAAAACTGAGCACTAAGTGTATATAACATATTAACAGGGTAATTATATTTAGAAAAAAAAATACTATGCAAAATGCCCTGTTTCCTGTCTTCCAGATCTTCTTGAATGGTTTTCAAGCAAGATCGGCTGAACCTAGTATTATAAACATTTGAAGTACTTACTACCTCTGGAGATTTGCAGGCCCTCTAAAGTGATTAGGGTTCAATGTATCTGTGCCAGCCTTAATCCACTTCCCAAGATAACAGGCATATAAAATAGGACACATGTACCACAAACCTAAACCAGGCAAGAAAAATAAAAGGCCAGCCCCAGATCAAGGAGAACCTCTAAGAAGCAGGATCAGACATGTTTTACATGCTTTATAAAAGAACAGTACTCTACATAGAGGATGTGAAATCAAATCAGATAATCCTTGGTAGAATAATATGCAGTAAGATTCAGCCTTGGATGCTTTTATGTTCAGATCTTATTTACTTGTTTAGCATGTTCTGATCAGCTACACGTGTACAAAACCACTGATGAAATACCACAAACTTTATGATGATGGAAGTCATCATCTTATGTGCGAACGAAAATGGGGACCCAAGTTGTCATTACTGGTCCTGATGCATGAGAGTTGTGATAATTGAACTCCTCTCTGAGAAATTACCAAGATACATTCACACCTCGGGAAGTTACAAAAACAGCCTTTGTAACTGGACAATGTACAGCCCTGAGAGAAAAAAGCAAATATGTTACCCCATAGTGTCCTTCCTAGATAATTTTTAGAATCATAGAATGGCTTGGGTTGGAAGGGATTTTAAAAAACACCTAGTTCCAACCCACCTGCCATGGGCAGGACACCTTCCACTAGACAAGGTTGCTCAGAGCCCCATTCAACCTGGCCATGAACACTTCCAGGGACAACACAGCCCCAGCTTCTCTGGGTGACTTGCTCTAGTGATTCATCACCCTCACAGTAAAGAATTTATTCCTAATATCTAATCTAAATCTACTCTTTCAGTTTGAAGCCATTTCCCTGTGTCCTGTCACATGTCCTCATAAAAAAAAATTCCCTCTCTGTCTTTCTTGTAGGCTCCCTTCAGGTATTGGAAGGTCACAATTAGGTAACCCCAAAGCCTTCTCTTTTCCAGGCTGAACTATCCTAATTCTCTTTGCCTTTCCTCATAGGAGACATTCTCCATCCATTTAATCATCTTGGTGACCCTTCTCTGGACTCACTCCAACAGTTCAATGTCCTTCCTATGCTGGGAAGCCCAGAGCTGCACACAGCACTCCAGGTGGGAGGCACCCAAATCTATGCACAGTCTGTAATTTTATTTTCAACACTATGAGCTCCAAAAATGAGACAACTTTTCCCTTTCTATATTTTTAATCATTTTAGGATCATATGTGACAAGTGGCAGACTGTGAAAGACTGAATTTTGCATCTTGCTCCTGGCAGGCAACAATAACGAGTAAGTCAATCAGTACCCCTCTTCCTGAGACACAGTCAGCCTCAGCATACTGTAACCAGCTGCAGGGATGTGACATGGCTGGGGAACCATTGCACAGTGCCTCTCACAGCAAAGGCCTGGGAACACAGGCCTGCCAGGCAGAGGGTACCAACTCTGGCCCCTGTTATTCATTCAAAAAGTAACAGATATACTACATTTGGTACAATATTAATAAGACAGTAAGTTAAGCTTGTACGTTGGTGGTGGGTACCTCCAAGATTTTGAGGAGCAATTAAGAGACATGGGGAGCAACTCATCTTTTCAGATCGTGACTGAGCCTAGGACCAGCAGCAGCACTTCCTCCCTATTCCAGTGACAGAAAAGTAGGTCACCATGATGGGGCCAAATAAATACCACTATAAACCCCATCTCTGATAAGCTGTCCAAGTTCATTCTTGTTTTATTGCACATTGCTCTTATTTCATCCAAATCCTCTTCTGCAAATGTTCTGTATTTCCCGCAGAGTGCCTGGTCTGTGGTAACATAATCCCTGTGGTTACTTCCCCTTTCCCCAGCACTCAGATGGCACCATGCAGATGTAGTAATTTGCCCTGAAGATACTCACAGACAAAATTTAAAGAGAAGGTTTAAATATGTAAAAATGTACACAAACCACTAACTCTTGACAGACTGTATTAATGACATGTTTGTGCCACATCTAGGATCAGGATCCTTCTAGAAAAAATAGGGACTAGAGGCACTAAACCAAATTCCCTTCTTGTGTTTACCTATTAAAATCCACCAAATCCCAAGTATTTAGCTCAGAACATAATGAAAACAAAACGAACCACGCGACCTACATCTTGCAGAATCTCAGTACTCTTTCTAAAATGCAACACAGAAGTTTGTGGCTCGCAATTATAATCATTATAGTCATTACTAAAGCCAGAACTGCTCATGTGACTTCTGAATTGAAAGTTCTCATAACTCCAAATTGGGTGGCAGATAATCCTGTTATATTAAAAAAATGTGTTTGCTGTTTCCAGTTCATTCTCAAAGAGTGGATGGTTCTTGCTTCCCATGGTTCTCTCTTGTTACAAACATTAGGCTATTATAGATATATTCAGGGAGTACACATAACTACCTATGTAAATGAGTGGCGATATCTCTGTGATAAACTGTGAAAGCACACCATGAATTACAAAGACATATGAGAAATATGTTTCATAAGTAACTGGGATTTCCTCACCCATGGCTGCTGTAGCAAAGGCACACAAGAGATTATAAACATATATCAGAAATACATTTCATAAGTAACACGGATTTCCTCATCTGCAGTTGCCCACGAGCACATTTCCCACCCATACAGGAAATGGTCTAACACCTTAGAGCTGCCATTTCCTAAACCAGATGATAGCAGATTACTTGTGCCCCAGATCAAAGAACACATCTTTACAGCTGCTATTTTCTCCCACGCTCATCCAAAATCCTACCATCTTCAGTTCACCAAAAAAAACCCCCACAAACAACACAAAACAAAACCAAAACAAAACAACAAAAAAAAACCAAAAACAAAAAGAAAACACAAGCAAAACCAAAACCAAAACCAAAACACAAGAAAAAAAAAAAAAAAAAAAAAAGAAAACCCAGAAAATTAACATCATGCACCTTTGGAAAGGATTAATTTATTAATTTTAACTAACTTTATAGCTTTATAGAGCACAGACATCTATAGCTGAATAGTCACCAGAGGAATCCTTTGTCATTCACACGGATGAACTGGCACTTGCAGAACCTAATTCAGTTGTCCAACTGTAGATATTTATTTTAGGATAAGACAGGTCCAGTAGTAGCAGTGACCATGAGGAAATCAAACCTCTGATGCAGGCATTCATGTTGCAGACATTTATGAACTAGGAGACCTGTCAGAGGTGACTTCCAGGCATACATGGTTAGACCTCTAGAAAAGGGGATGTTTTCAGCTTCTTGGTAGAACTTGACATTTTATGTCAACCTCTGAAACTCAGGATAACCACTTAAAAATGTGTCTATTTTGTTTACAGAAGAATTTCCTTACTTCACACTGAAAGGTTTTTTATTCTGCTTCCATTACTGGTAAGTTGCAGACTGTCATATTCAGAGAGGGGGAAAGGAGGGCCTGTAGATCTCCAACATCTCCTAAAATTATTTTTTTTCTCTAGTGAGTAGGGTCTTAAGGTGAGGGGGCTCTGCAATATAAATTTTATCAGCATTGTTTTGTTAGGGACATATAACTCACAAATAGCACAACAATGATGAAATTACATGGGCCATCCTTGGAGAAATATTAACAGATCTATAACACACACCACATCTGTTGGCAAAAATATTTATATATATATATATATATATATATATATATATATATATGTGTGTGTGTGTGTGTGAATATATGTATGCATGTAGATATGAATATATGTATATACATATATATAAAATATTATTAAACCAATATACCAGTATCTATATAAAATATACCTGAATATACACTCTCAACAGCCTACTCCTCTGATTCTTCTTATTTTAATTCCAAACTGCTGCTCATCCATAAGCTCATTTGGAGGATTTTCCAAGGGAAGCCAGTGGTCTTTCTCCTTAACTCCATTTTACAACTCGTCCACATGGAAGACAGAAACTGCCTGCAACTCCTGTTCCTACTTTGCTGAATGGGTCATTCAATTGGGGTTGGTGTTGTTTCCTCTGTCTTTTGTTCTTTCTCTGAGAGATATGCTGATGAGAAAGATTAGTGGCTGTTCTGTATTCTACTGCCAGTGGGTTCAGGTTTCCAAGTAGTGTTATACTGTCTGACCACAAGAAAACAGAATTTTAAGTACATGGTGATTGACTTAGAACTCCTCTGAAGCATGAGGAAGAATTAGTGTGATGCTATAACCCCAATTTAAAAAATCGTGCTAATGGTCTTGTTGAAATTTTAAGATTCTGTAACTCCCCAATCTTCCAGACTCTTTTTTGAGACTTTTACATTAGAGGCATCGAGGAGACCTTCTTTTACACTGAGAGGAATCAGTCCAGAGTCCTTGATGTGTGTTTGTTTCACTGAAAATTATCCTCCCCTTTTGTGTTTCCTCCATTTTCAACAAGTCTGACTGGGAATAGATTACCACACAAAGGTATTAATCAAATACATAGGAAAATACTGCAAGGAATAGATTGATTGATGGAAAAGGTCTTTCCTAACTAACTCTGTGGTTTCTGAATATAAAACCAGTTACAGATTATGGGATGATAAGTGCTGATGTGCTAACACTGATTAAGCTCATATATTTTCACAATTTCTTAACTGTTTACTTACTCTCTCGCACCACAGCAATGGAAAGACTACTTTTTTCACTCTTTTGGATACAAATTTAAATTCTTTCACATAAAATGAAATAATTTGCCTGGGCTGTCAGGTTAAATCAGCAATCTTCGACCACACCACAGTTAGGGATAAACCCTTTCTTACACAGTAAGACACATAGCTTTTGACTTTTCAAAAGTCCAAAACAATTTCACACAGGGCAAGAATGGGTTTTCACATAGTGCATAGTGTAGCTTCAAACTGTGTTTCTTTAGACAATTTTCTGGGCTAAAAAGGGTCAATCCTGCAGGATTGACACAGAGACAGTTTTCCTATTCTGTGAACAATTTTGAAAGATGGAAGACAATCTTTCCATTTCACAGTGTCAGAAGGAAAAAAAAAAAAAAGAAGGGACACTTCTTTTAATCAAACAACTAAAACTGCAGGACAGGATGTGAGATGGATTTCTGTGCACACTGCCTCGTTTTTTCCTTGCTCCATGGCTGTGTTTTGGCCTGTTCCAACTGGCACCTTCCAAGAGGAAGCCTGGGTGTGGTTTGGGGATAAATCACACCAGTAGCTGCTCCAAATAATAGTTATAAAAAAGAACTTCAACATCCTTGGCTCCCTGTGATACACTGCAATATAATCCCAACCATTTTGTGCTCCCCTGTACAGCAACTGTACCCCTTTGCGTGCCATTTGCTGAGGCAAGCAACACAAATCCTTCATTTTCCTGCCATCAAAACACCCTCTGACAACTCTCAACATGTCTCTTAAAATAAATATTTTAACTACTTAGACCGTAGAAAACATGCACAAAAATAGTGATATCATAGGATGCAGTGAAAACATAGGTTCAGAGGAGACCAGGATCCAATGTTATTTATGTGTGCACTGAGGGCCAGGCTACCTTAGAGGGGTCTGATCTGACTTAGAACAGACACACAGGGCTCTGTGCTCAGAAGGCACTCTGTTCAGCAGTTGCAATAAATAAAGCAGCCAAGCTCCATCCACATACTCCATAACAGGCAGGACCTGGATGCCTAACCAAATCCAGGGGTTCACATGCAAGAAAACAAACCCAGATCACCAGGACTCAGTTGCTTAATGGTAGATTGTACACTAGCTTTCTCAGGTGGGTCCTCCCATCTTTCCCTCTAGAATCACCCTATGGCTGTAAAAATAATCAAATATTTATTAGATGGAAAAAAAATTACAGCTTTGGCTCTGAAGCTTAAATCCCTGTACCAATGTGTACCAAAATGGTATCTGCTGAAAGATCAGAGTTACTGGATTAAAGTAGACTGTTTTCTTCTCTACGTTTTTGACCAGAAAAGCCTTTTGTAAAAATTAACTGCAAATTATATGTTTCTGCAAGGAGTTTTCATTTTGTAAGAAAGGCCCAGATTAGCTTTATGTGAGGACCACACACTCTCATGGACAGAAGATTTTGATGCTGATGAATTGCTGCTTTCAGCTGTGGGATTTAATTACTCTCATTCTCTACAGCTGGCGTTATTGTGTGGCAATGTGTTTGTCTTCTGACACCTGGGGGGGAGGATGAAATAAATTTACTACATTCACAGTGCCAAAGGGACAGTTTGAATAAGAAATGCTGCAGTAAGACCTTCATGACTATGTCCTCTGGCATGAATGATGAATCCAGGTCCTTTAGATCTTGTTTTCTAGACATGCTTACAGACTGGAAGCATTTTAAAAAAAATGTTATAGAAAAAGTTAAGCCTATTTTGACAAGGTGAAGGAAATGAATTAGTTTATATTGGCTGATGTCTATCTAGCCTGTGTTCCTGAAGCCTTTCCCTTCATTTTTACAGCCTGGAAGGGTCACTAATCCTACTCATTTTCAGTTTGTCAGTCAATAATCACTTATGTGGCACTATGTCTTTGGAAATGACATCTGAGACAGGCTCTGATGTGAAGCATTCCTTCCACAATGCCTTCCTAAATACCAGTCTGAGGCAGCTGAAAGGACCAAATACTCTATATCTGATAATGACATGTTCACCAAGCTTATCATAAACAAGGTTTTGAGGAACGTCACAACACTGCTATGTGGGAAATGTCTCTACTTTGATGCCATAAGGAAGTCATATGAAGCAGAACAGTCCCTGTTATTGGACATTAATGAGAGTCAACCTTTTTTTGTGCTCAAAGGCATTTGAATTGTATCACAAGCAGAAACCATCTGGCTTAAGAATGAATATTCAGTATCTGCTGCAGATGCAGAAATACTGGAGAGGGAAATGGCTCTCTTGGCTTCCAGCTTGCACGGTACCCAACACTAAAGCTGCTGTGTTGCACACATAGCTAAATTGCAATTTGATGCCCAGTGAATGACTTTTTAGGTTATTATCATCTCATTAATTAGTTAGTGTTTACTAGTTTGGACTTTATCTTTTCAAAAAGAAGACCAATTTATGTTAAAAATTACTGAGGGATAACATACTTCACTGCACTCTGCAGAGGACTGTGTCAGCTCATCAGGCTTTATTTACCAAGTAGTCATAGGGGTAGAAATCAAAATTTTTTTGAGCAATAGACGTAATTTCTGTCTTGTGTGTGACAGGCGCAGTGCATGTTTATGAAAAATATAGAGAAAACACTTGCAAAGTGCAAGTTTAAAGTACCACAGCAGATAATGAGTTTTCTGACAAAAAAACGAGCTGAGAAAGAATGAAACCATCACTTCTAAAGGGCAGGCATCAATTTCACAAATCTTATGACTGTCACCAGAACCTTTAGTTTGGCCTATCTTATTTCTAAAGGAATGCCTTTCACTGCAACTTGTGGGGGAAAAAACTCAAACTAATTTGGCCAAGATTTTTCTGAGCCATGTATAAAGACTAGAAGATAATGTTTTGCAGTTTTAAGAAACTCAAGCTGTTAAGACTTTGAGTAAACTATAATATGTATCATGCCCTTTTTACAAGACCGTAGGTCTATTTGTTTAAGTACCTAAACACCTTGTGGTAACTTAAAGGCAGATGTTGAGCTGACAGCCTTGTCTGCCACACTGAGCTGCCTCAAATTTGGGCAGCCCAGCAAAGGTGGGGGCCAGGCTGCAATCCCTAGGAGGTATTTGACTTGAATGTAACTGGGACCAGTGCTGGTAGAAATGCATTTAAAGGTAATGGAGGCTCTGCCACAATATTTTGGAATTAAATAAAACAAGATGTTGATTCTCTCCTGAGGGAACGCGATGCAATGCATTTCCTCGTTGAAGCTCTCTGGGCTGTGCTGGCTCTCACGAGTGCCATGTTGCAGTGGGTGAAGCAATTTCCTGCACAGGTTTGGAAACCACTCTGGAATACTTCAGGGTGATAATAGTTACTTCAGTCAATATGATTAGAGAGCTATCACCTCATTTTCACAGCATTATTGGCATAATCCTAGAAGTAAGATTCATGTAAGTGTGCTCAGGAATAAAATTCCCAGGGAGAAAAAATCCATACTACCAACTATCAGCTAATATTACCAGACAACTGCATTTTCTTGTACTTGCTTTCTTACTTTTCTCAGGGGAAATTTATCCTAATGCATGAGACCAACACCAGACTCACACAGGCTTGAACACTGAATACTATGACCCTCACTAGAGCACTATTAAAATTGCCAGGTAGGCTTTCAATGTGAGCTTGCTGTGGAGCTAAACATCATCTTGTGTTGCCAAACAAAGAGCACCTCCAGGATGAAGCACTCCTGAATACATAGATATATCCTAAGCAATTAGCAATAAACAAAGAGTAGAAGTCGGAGCTGTAACTCAGAAGTCTAGTGGAGAATGGGAAGAGAGAAGATAAGAATTTCCCTCTCCTCTGGCTTTTGGAAAAAAACACAGTGTTATACAAAAATGTGAAAATCTCAACCTCGAGAACTGAAGCATTCAGATATCCAAATCTGAGGTTATTCTGACTCAAAGAGCAATTGATACATTTGCTTTTCAGGCAGTACAGACATCGTTCTTCCATGGAGATTAGTATGTCTGTCCATCCCCTGCTTCAAGGCAGAATTTCTTTTGAGCAGTATCTCATCCAAAGAAGAAGGAAGTGATGAGGAACTACCAGTGGCTGGACTATCAGGGCTGTAAGAATGAGAATTTCTCTTATGAGAAATCATTTTAAGTGTTCAATGCAATTCAGTGTCTAAACATCATCAGTATAATACAAAAATGTCTCCTGGGCACATCAATATAATTGGGTGTGATTGAGTGCTGTAAACTACGAGTAACTCAAAACTCACTCTCAGATGCAGGAATTTTGTCAGAATTTTGTGTCTCCAGAGGAAATACTGAGCACAAACTAAACATCTATATGAAACTGTTGTATTAGCAAGGCGAAGTAAGTCCAATGAAAAAACACCGCTACCTGAAACTGACATTTAAAATGGCAATCACAAGAGGCAAAACAAGTTTAATGTACATGGTTTGGCAAAGCTGCAGTCTGCTTCTTTAAGAATGCATTACACATTATGAGCATTCTTATTACAATTTGATTGCAATATTCAAGGTGCACTCCGAAGATACTGTTTTTTTAAATATGGGTTTATTTGTTTGCATCTTATTTTACAGACACTCTTCCAGACTCCAGTTTCATTTCTAAAATGAAAGGTACTGATATTTCCATATCAAAGTTTAAAATTAATTTGCTTTGTGGAACATGCTCCTTGATGTAAAATACTTCAATTTAATTAGGACATTTAATTTTCTCTAATGGAATCAGGTTCCATTTACTTAATCCAAGACTACTTTCTGAAAGAGCTATACGCAGTACATTTTCTCAGCATAAGCCCTTCTAAGGCTTGTGTGCATGAGGAAATTGCACCTACACACCTAAACTGATTTCAGATTAATCTGTTTACACTCCTACAAAATGTTACCCCAACAGTCTGCCCCACTCCTGTACCAGTTTTATTAAATAACTTTAAGTTTCCTAAGGCAGACCAGAATTGGATAATAAAAAAATCAAGTACAACTGCAAGTTTGTGTTAGAATGAAAAACCTAACTGCAAGTTGTCCCACCTCCCTGAGCACAAGCATCTGCACCTACACATCCTGAAGCACAGCCACCTCCCACCACCACTTTTGTACAGCTTCCTTCTTCCCTTTGCCCTCTTCTCTGTAACGTGTTCCCTACGTGCAGACCATGCCAGATCATGTCTGCTTCTCATTAAGAGAATCTACAAGACATTTCTGAGGAACACTTTGCATATTCTGGCTCAATGTTAGGATGACGTCCTTCCCGCACGCAGAGAAGCACGTGGATAGATCAGGGCAGAGATAACCAGTGCATGAGCACAGACAGTGAAAGGCATTCCCTTTCCCTACTGTGACAGCTCGCTTCCTCCATTTAAAACAAGTGTTTGCATGGGGAAAAGCCTGTCTTTATGGATTTTCTACAGCTCATCAGCACAGAGAAATGCAATAAATACCACACATTGTTATAAACTCTGAAACACCTTCAGTTTCATGCCAACTGCAGCTTTTACAATGCAGGGGCACAGCAACAAAACTATTTAAAATATGCATACCTTGAAAACTAGCCAGGCTGTCATCCATTTGACCACTTTCACAACCCAAAAGACATGCTTGTAGAGCTCAGTATTCACTACTCCAGGGTCTACTACATTAGCAGTCACATGGCTTCCATTTGCAGTCAGAAGATGCTGTAGTCGATAGGTAAACAACACAAGGGCAAGTTTGCTTTGGGCATAGGCTCCATGGGCTGAATACGAACATCTGTACACAGGAGAGAAAAAGAGAGGGAGATGCACATAAAAATAACCAGAAGGAAAACGGAATTGCACAAACATCAAATATACCACATTTTGCAATATCCAGATATACATTAAGTCGTCAAAAGAAACAGTTTATCACTGGCAGGCGTGTTGTTTACTCAAGTTCTAGTGATTATTCCATCAGACACCAAGTCTTATTTATAGCAGGGAAAAATATTAAAATAAAATTTCACAATACCTGCCAGAATCTCTATGTCAAACTCTTTAAGCTAGAAATGCTGATACATCAATCTTCAGTTTGTCATCACCTAGAGACCTTCAAATTTCTCTCTCGTCTTTCACTCTGCTCTTTCCAAACATACATACCCTATTCCCACCTAAAAAATCCACGGCTGATCATACTACTCCTGTTTGTTATTATTATTTGTATTGCATCAGTACCTACTAATTGAAGGCTCCTGTGTTGGGAACAGTACAGATGAGTAAGATACTCATAGCACCTGCCCTGGTCCCACACACCAGACTGTGCAGACTTAAAAAGATGGATAAAAAGATGGGACAAGGAGAACAGCTGCAAGTGTAACTACACTATGTTATGCCCTATATGGCCTTTAAAGGATAGATGGCTGGCAGGGTCTGTGCCAAAGAGGTATGACAAAGGCACACAAATTCTGAGAGTTACAGCAAAACATTACCTGTTGAGACTCCTGTGTACCTCTCTCATCTGGATGTCAAATGTGCCTTACTTTCAAATCACACTTTCTAGGAACTGCTGATTAGTTGGTTTTATTGCATGCAGGCAGCAGTACATTTTTTTTCTTTTTTTAATAAGCAGGCTAGTTCCAGGCAAATTAGCAGGTATGTCACTTAAAATGCTCATCCTGACTGGGGCCTCAGCATCACTTCCACAAATTCCTATGCCATAACAATTCACTCCTGTAATTACTCCAACCTCTCATCTAACCTTTTTTGTGCTTAGCAGAACCAAAGGCAAATAGTGGCATTTCAGACAGCTCACAGGCAAAGCATACAGGAGCCTGAAGCAACAGGCTCCTGGGAACAGTAAAACTGCTCCAGTCCCCATCACTTTTGCCTCTGCCAAAGCCTGGGGAAGTGATGTTGCATGCTGCTGCTGCTGCCTGTGTGGAGTCAGGGGTTAGGGTCCATGGGGCAGAAGGACCCTAACCTGCTGCTGAAAGGTGATAGAGGGGCACACACCTAGGAGCAGAACTCTTTCCTAGTTCCCTCCTTCCTCCTAGATGTTGTTCTGTCTCTGTGGTGGCCACAGCTACAGCTCCATCCTCTATACCTTCACCCTTAGTGCAGGAAATGCCCAGGCCAGGAATACTCCTATTCTGCTGGAAAGTCTTTTTGTGGCTTTCTGTGGCTGCTAGTATGTGCAAGTTTTTTATTTTGAATTAATAGTAAATATATGAGTTCATTTTGTTATCTAATTCTTGTTGAATATTTTATTTATAATATCCTGTGCACTTCACTGCAGAAAGCCCTGGATGCTTAGAAACAGGCTGACTCTCTGTAGAGGTATAAGGCTACTGAAGCAATTTAACTGTCCATATTGTCTGGAAGGACTCAGAAACTTGAGACACAACACCAAATCACACAGCTTAGCTACAGGAGGTAAAAGACAACAACATAATCTCCAGTGCATCTCTTTTTTTCCCCCCTACTCTATTCTTGTTCAAACAAATCACAGTCTACAAAAATATGATATAAACTGAGAGCCAAAAAGGACAGATGATCATAGATGGCTCTTGCACCAACCAACAGCCTCAGCTGTTACATGCTGGATAACATATCTTCATCATCATAAACATATCACCTGCACCTTTGGGCTAAATGGGCTATTTAAAGAATAAAGAACAATCACTGCATGAATATAAAAGTGGTTTGGCATTAGTCAGGAAATTGCAGTTACATTTTAAATTCAGTAACGTCCATGCTCTGATCTGAGACACTCAAAATGTCACCTTATGCTTCATGCATATTCCAACCCCTTTAACTGGAAGGACCAGATCCTCAGCTGCTACAAGCTTCTCCCGTTCACAGCCGTGCAGGGCAGAGCTCACGGCACCCATGGGAAGAAGCACTCATCCCAAGCCGCCTCCAGCAGCCAGCTGGCAGCTCACCCTGGCACTCCTCCATCAGCACCACCATTCCCCCCTGAATGCAAGCTGGGGCACGGGACAAACTTCCTGAGCTGAATTAGAGTGATCTTGTCTGGCAAGCGGCTCACAGGGAAGCAGACCTGGGGACTACTCTGACTTGTTCTGCCTGGGTCTAGTCTGGCCTTCAATAACCTTCGGATGCCAAGCAGGAGCACGGTGAATGCTCCCCATGACTCCCGATTCCCACATTTTGTGTGAGTGCTGTTTTGACTTACCTTGTGGCAAAGAAGCATGAACTACAAGGGCTGGATCCTTGTACTTTGCATAGATATCTATGTCAGAGAAACACGAGTACTGAGAAGATATAAAAAGCTACCCAATCAATGAGGAAACCTTTTATATCACAGTGCAGAGATGCAAATGATCTGCAAGGCAGACGGGAATCAGGCTTCAATAACCTACTACAGATATCAAGAATATAAAATTGGATACACAGAGCAGACAGTTTTGGCAGAACCCCTGCAATGATTACCTTTTCTCTTCCCAATTTCTGTGTGTGTGTTTTTTGCTTTCCAGGAATCTGACATCAGTGGACTACATAAGACAGAGGAATAATGTGACACAGAACTAAGGATTTCCATTGAGCAACTGTTTTGTTTATGAGACCCTGTTATATTAGAATCATACTATTTTATGCCACATTAAAAAACATCAACACTGGTTATTTGACTTCATTACATCCAGTCTTGATGTTATG
This sequence comes from Climacteris rufus, assembly GCA_013398175.1. NCBI lineage: Eukaryota > Metazoa > Chordata > Aves > Passeriformes > Climacteridae > Climacteris > Climacteris rufus. Next base: position 194,138 of record VZRZ01002930.1, read on the forward strand.
TATCAGAAAAATAGGACCACACAGGCACCTGCAATTATACCACGATTCCATCTCCCATGCACACACATGCAGAATCACAGAAGGGTTTGGGTTGGAAGAGACCTTTAAAGATCACTAGTTCCACATCTCTACCATAAGAAGACACATCTTTCCACTTGACAAGACTGCTCAAAGTCCCATCCAACCTGGCTTTAAATGGATTGGGCATCCACACTTTTTCTGGACAACCCATTCTTGTACCTCACCATCCTCATCATAAAGATTTCTTTTTTCTGCCCAGTCTAAATCTACCCTCTTTCACTTTAAAACCATAGAATATATTCCTCTTACACATGGAATTATCTGGCTTTAAAGCCTATGCATCTAAAATCTAGCCTTTCTTGGCACTTTATGTTCTGCACACACAATTTTTACAATGAATGAAAATATAATTGCATACTAAATAAAATATTATTGACATTATGCATTTCCACATTTTCTGAAGCTTCTAAAATCTTTCTGATATCAAAGCGCATACAAGAAGGAAACCATCGAAGCAGAACACAGCTTACCAGCAAACTGCTGGCACAGCAGAGTACACGAGGTGCCTGTGACACTTAGACCTTTGCTGCTTTGAGGACACAGGGTATGGATGCTTCACAGACAGGCAGGCAAACCCTCAAGAAGAGAAACTCTGCCTCCTAACTAGGTGACCAGCCCAGCAACACTGGTAGCTCTCAGCTCCAGTGATATCTGTGGATGTTGGCCAGTCAGCAAGAGAGCTAGGAGGTATTGCTGCTTGATGCCCAGAGATACATCCTAATAAATACGACCCACCCAGCTTGAGTGATGCCAGACAGTATGTGCTGTGTTGTGGCAAGGCTGTACACAGTCAGCAGCTAGGAAAAATGGAGCAAGGACTTGGTGGGAAAAAGTTCAGTGGGAAAGTGTGGCATGCCTGGCATCAGTAGCTTGGAGAAGTTCATGCTCACCCACTCATTTGAGGGGGCTCTCTGTGGACCTCTCTTCCTACCACAGAACTAGTGTCCCCTGGGCGATGCCCCTCCACAGCATTTTCTTGAGTTGGTGCTAATAAAACAGGGCAATACACAACTCACCAAACAAAAGTACAGGAGGAGTTAAGGCAGGCAGAATTTAATTAGTTGCTTTGAAATCTGGCCAAGACAGCAGCAATATACAAGACCTTCTTCTTCCTTTGAAAACAATATTTTATCGATTCTATACTGATGAATAAAGTATTACGATAAGGCAGGTTCTACATTTAGTGTCCAATTAATTTTTAGCAGATATTCCTACCTTTGGCTTACAATTTTTTGCAACATAGGCTACATGTTTGAATTATTTTTACAAAAATTAGGGAGGAAAAAAGGAAAGGGGTTCTTTTGTATTTTTGCCAGGACAAAATAAATAGGTATTCAATTCTGGAGTGAGTGCTTTGAGGTTTCCTTCCTTCCTTCCTTCTTTCCTTCCTTCCTTCCTTCCTTCCTTCCTTCCTGCCTGCCTGCCTGCCTGCCTGCCTTCCTGCCTTCCTTCCTCCCTGCACCTCCCGGCACCTTCCCTCCCCTCACCTTCCCGCACCTTTCCCTCCTCTCTTTCTTTCTCTCTTTCTTTCTTTCTCTCTTTGTTTTTCTCTCTTTTCCACCAGAAGCTGATTTGGCTACTTACTTTCATGGCACTGTCTCCAGCAACAGTCTTCCTATGCAATGTATTTTCAAAAGGCAGTGAGAAGCCACATTTCTAACTGAAGTCTGCAGTGGCTAATTAGGTGTTTCCATACGGACTCAACTACTATCCCAGTTTGAAAACTGGATGCATGTTTAGCACATCCCTTGGCAATCAGCCTTACTCTTGTTTCTCCTCAGGCTGGTGTTAGTTGGTCTGTGTTCTGTAGTGGTCTCCCACTTACGTCCTATGACCCTATGTTTAGTAAAGAGCATTAAGGGAGCTCAGGGTACCCACCGAGTAACAGGGAAAACAAAATTGCTGCTCAGCACAGAGCACTTCCTTCACCCCTCCTGTGCACAGGCTCTCTTGTTGCTGTCAGCTTTTCCACTCTCATTAACAGCTCCTTTCACGTTCTGCACACAAGCAGGGGAAGTGGATATGGACCAACAGGCAGCACCCTCTCCCTTCCCCACCACAACTTGCTTCAGCACAGGCTCAGAGGACCTGTGACCATTTTGACTGGCACACAGATCAGTTTAACCTGGCCAGTGTTAGCCGTGAAGTTTTCCTGATGTGGACCTCTTTAACACTTGCACGTCATCCTCCTTTCAGCCGTCACCACGCTCCCCAATTTCCAGTGTGTTAATTTGCCTGGAGGGCAGAGTGCACCAAGATCAAACTGCAGAAAACCCAGCTGCTATATGCTCCATTAAAAGACGAGGGATGCAAAACATAGCTGACATGCTGGGGTTTTTAATGAAAGGCCACATGAAATTTCAACACATACCTTAGGATGAATCAGGGAATTAAGCAAAACATAGGATTGCTGTATTAAAATGACTAAAGCTTCCTAATGATTTATGTATTAATCTTGCAATACATCATCAGCATTGCTTAGTCAAGACCGTAAAAGTCTATTATTAAACACTCAAGCTTTCACAATCTTAAATTTTCTTTCTTCAGGGAACGCGGCACAAGATTTTTTCAAGTTTTGATAGATTTTGCAGCTTACTTTGTAGCAGTTACAGAAGTATATTGCAAAATAAACATCTTTCCTTGTTATCATAAGCAGTTTCTTTCTCTTATCTTGTTATAAACCCCAGCTGAAGCCCTAAAAATTACATATTAGATTAAAGCAGGCTTCCTGACAGTACTACATATTTTTATCCTATGAACACACATTTTCTGAGTCTCATCAATTGCGATTTTCTCTCAATACAATTAAAAAAAAATACAGACAAGGAGAAAAGACCAAACTGGAGAAATGAGAATACGTATATTACTACAGACAACCCGTATTTTACCAATTGAATGAAAGAACCATACACATTAGTACAGCTCAAATCTAAAGTATTAACTTATCTACTTATTCAGATGTTGTTACAGTTATGTTTTGTACAGCAGCTGTCCTGTTACCAACTACTACTACAGGCTACTGCACAGTCAATCATTTCGTATACATGACTGGGTACTGTGGGTGTTCCTGAGAAACTTCTCATGTACTTCTTCATGTACATTTCTTTCATATACATGATGTGTAACCCTAAAAAATAAATTGTGAATATATACATATAACAGTTAAGGTAGCTGTAGCATAAACCTTGAGTCACCAAGGAATACAGCATTAGGGACTCCTGAAGAGTCCTCATGACCCTGTCATCAACTTGTTCAAAAGGAAGGCTACCAGACCAATACATGAAATTAGTGGTTCTACACAAGCTGAAAAGCAAAATCCTTCATGTGCTAATCTGTGGCTTGGGGGTTACTTAAGCAGCCACAGGCCATTGAAACTTTTAGAGCAACCCATCCTGCCTTTCATTCTGAACTATGGACAACAACTGACCACATCTCAAAGCTTTCTCCTCTTCCTGCAACGAGCCTCTCAATTCCCCATGTTGCTCACACGCAGATCTGGACAAATCCAGGCTTTCTCTGGCATCTTTTAACAGTAATAAAATAATATTTTTCTATTTAAAATTAGAGAATAAGGGTAAAAGCCCAGAGCTGGGAAATGTTCTCTCACTCAAACAGGTAAAATGTTGGTGATGGTCTTAGTAACTGATATCTCTGCAAATCAGTGACTCCTGCCTTGCTCCTAACCCACAATTCAGTAGGAGCCACAAATTGGAAGCTGGGTTGTCGTTTGTTTTTTGTTTCTTTTTTAAAACCATGCTTCCCAACTTCCAGCACTTCACTGTATAAATACATACCACTCAGTGACTAGCCCCTTGTTATAGGCTTTAGGAAATGAAGAGGGAACAAAAATTAACTTACTGTCTCTTGAGGACTACATTTAGTAAAGAAATCTAGAATGTCTTTATTTTAAAATCATTTATGAAAGGCTATATAAGCAGGGGCTTGTCATCCTGGGTGTTACTGTCATCCCAGTACATCAGAGGGAATCAGTACATCATTTTTCATTTGGCTGATCCCTACTCCTAAAGGCAGGAGGAGAAATGCTGAGAGCTCTCCTGCTCTACCACGGATTGCTGTGTGCGGCTCAGTTGCTGTGTGCTCAGAACAGTTCTCAAATGCATGACACATGGACTCAAAGGCTGGTCTTCTCAAAGTCTCACCAGAGTCAGTACCTTTATGTTTGGGGTGACTGTATCATTTTCCCACAATATTGTATTCATATCATCAGCAGAGCCTCAATACAAGGTTATGTTTCCACACAGAACAAAAAGAACAGATCGCTGCACAGTGGAACTGTTTTATAAGGTGGACAACTCCCCCAGCATTCCTTTCTTGCTGCTGATGCTGCTGCCGCTGCTGCTGCTGCTCTTACTGTTTTCTTTTTCCCCCCTTTCCTTATTTTTTTTCCCTCCCTTTTTTTCTTTTTTTTTTTTTTTTGCCTTTTTCCTTGGATCTGTATCGTTACCTGGAAGGGACTCTGGAATCATCAATCAGAGGGACACCTCCCCTCCCGGGCCTAGAGAGGCCTAGTGCAGCCTGTGCCGGGACCCCAGCTCTGGGAGACTAAGCAGACGGAAGGGACTCTGGGACTTTTCTACTAAGGTTTTTCCCTATGGGGATTTATTATCTGATATCATTCATTTGTTTTTTTATCTTTGCTGTGTCTGCATGCATATTGTGTGTGAATAAACAGGGGTCTTTTTCACTTTCTTCTGAGAAATTCCTTTCTGGACCTAATAAGGGGAGGGGCTGGTGAAACCACCTTCTCTTTTGTAGGGCTTCCCCCCAGCTGTTATCTCAAACAATAACATTTTAAAAAACTCATATTTTTCTGTTTGTATACAGCTGGTGTTAATTTCAAATGTTTTGGATTATTTTATATATCAGTGGTAAATTCAAGTTGCAATTACTGCAGTTCCCTTCTCCTAGGAAATATATATCTTTATTTAGAATTATATAAATTGCCACTTTTCTACAGTCAGGGCATTTGATGCAAGTACTTGCTAATAGTTGAAGTGGTATGTGAGCATATTAATATCCCTTCATTCAATTAAAAAATCTTCAATAAACTAATGAAGGAATAAATATATAAAAGGAAGCGAGAATTTGCATTGCTGCAGCCAAGAAAAAGATCAAGGCTTAAAGACTTACATTCTGTTTTCTCATGACCCTTTTGAGGGATGGGGAAACAACATGGACACGTATCTTTTCATATTATCTCTTGGATAATCTGGATTTCAGGTTATTGACGATTGTCACACATCTTGTAAGAGTATCTCTTGGGTTATAGATGGGGGAGGTACTGTCCACCCATGTGTGGAAAGCTTCCCAACTCTCCTGCAACAGAGCTTTTAAGTTGGGAAGCAATGAAGTTTTTTACAGTTTCTTTGCACCAGAATGAACATAGAGCCACAAATAGCCCAGTAATAACTTGAATAATCCAAAATCTTCTTAAAAACCATCTTAAAACTGGTGTAGACTTTTTCAGAATAGCGGCAGGTTCTGAGCTTTTCATTCTGGGACTCAAAAGGAACTGTAGGGATTGGATACGTGTAATAAAGTGTGGCCATTTCAAATCCAGCACAGTGCAGCAAATGTGGTTGGCAGATTTACAGTAGACTATGTTGGTGTATAAGCTAAGACAACTTAAGGTTTCATTGTGTCGGGCACAACCCACTGCACTGCCTTGGATTTAAGGAGGTGCTGAATGTGTTCTGCAAGTATAAATACTCACCACACTGAAGGACTGGTCTGTTTTACCAGGGAAAACATGTCTTGTATGTGCACACAGACTGCAAAATCTTTTTCCTTTGAGATGTCTATAACTGCTGTGCAAAAAATGATATGCCATCAATCTTTGTCTACAGAAACAACAAAAGATTAGCAAATCTGACATAATGTACTTTTGAAAATCAGTTTATGTTTGTTGAAACAATTTAACAACTTCTGCTTTTAAAAAGTTTTCTTATATAGTGAGAATATGAACATCACAGCTTCAAGCTGAGTGATAAAAGTGACTAAACTCCCAGTACATGAGTTAAGACAAGAAACAAACTTGAAGGACAGCTATTTGTTAAAAGCCATCACAAGAAGCCTTCTCCTCAGTTGGAAGACCTTCCTATGTTAAAGAACAAATACAGCCGAAATGTCAACAGGTACAGGATGAATCAAAATGCAGAAGTCTTCTGCATCCAGGAAATGACTCATAGTCCAGACACAGCATGAAAGGCCTTCATTCTTGTGAGACTGTGCCATGGCTGTGTGGGTTCAAATGCTGCAGTGAGCCCTCCGCGTGTGCTGGAAAGCCGCGCGCGCGTGGTGCTGCCCTCAGCTCCCCTTCACAGGAACGCGGCGAGCCTGAAGTGACCGCACTGGAATGGCATTTCCACATCACGTGGAATAAGAACAGCAGAGACAAAGAGATGTATAGGATGGGCCTCCTACACACGGCAGTCCAGGTTTAATGCGAACACGTACAGAAGGAAAAAAGGGCGTGCACTCGAACGCGCGATGCACTTTTAAGATCGAAGGAACGGAGGCAGAGCATTGACCAGAGCCAATCACCAAGAGAACGGGTGAGCCGCGGCTTGACTGACAGGTTGCCAGCTCAGCGAGACCACGGTCCGCCAGAACATGATCCCCGGAGCCAGCGGCTCCTAGGTGCGTGAGGGGATGCCAGGACTCTCTGCTGCATCCACTGGGGAGGGACAGCCCGGGCAGCACCGAGACGGCAGCCGCCCTACCTGTCCCGGCACAGACCGGGGCCCCGCGCTGCCGTGTCCACCAGAGCACGGCAGCTCGGGCTCCATCCCAGCAGGAGCGGCCCCAGAAGATGCAACAAGACTGTACATCAACAGCATCACTCATCCATTGTCAGACGTCAGGTGGGACTTAAAGAAATGTATGAAAGGGGCCTGTGAAGAGAGGAGGTCTTACCTGAGGAACATAACAGGCTTACTTCAGCAAAACAAGAAAACCTACAAGAAAGGAGTAACATACAAAGCAGTCCACAGCCAGCATTGCAAAGTGGTTATTTCTAAGCACCATAAAGGACACCATCAGCAATCACTTTCTGTACCGTTTGGCCTTTGAGCTGAGTTTTGGGTTTTGCTTTATAAATTTCCCAATGCTGCATCACCCTGGAACACTGTAAACAGAGATCTGTAACACAAAACCAAGCATTTCATAAGAAGGGGCATGGCATCACCCGGGACCAGAATGCAAACTTCCACTTGCAAACATGCCAGAAGCCAGTGAAATCAGGCAGGTTTGGCTTTCCAGGAAATGAGAAGTTGTTTCATGTCCAAACCCTGAAAAACCTACACACAGTCACAGAGTTACCCTGCCGCAGCCCTCACTGAAAAAAAAAAAGTAAAGAAACTGCTGCTATGACAGGTTGATTAACTTTTTGTGGCAATTCAGATACTGAACATGCCAACCACCCCTTTAACATCACTGTTAAAAGCTCCTGAGGTTCTTTTAAAGCTACTGTGAGCCGCAGTGCTCCTCAATCTCTGTCCCTCTTGGAAGGCTGAGACAGTGCTGTGTATAGCCCCTCTCCACCTCCTATGGCAAGAAAGGCTGGGCCACCACAGCACCCAACACATAATGAGAACAGAAGAAACAGAGCAACAAAGCTACAAGACATTCTGAAAGTATTAAAACTCCTGGGGGGCTAAAATATTTTCTGTTTACAATGATTTATTTTATTTAGAAAGCATAGTTTTCACAGCACATTTTTAATCAAGAACTTGATTTAATCAAAAGACCAATTTTTCTTCACAGGTATAAGTTTCAACTGCTTGGTCTGCTTTTGAACAGATGAAGTTCTCCTTCACTGAACAAAGAGGTTTAGGATGAGGAACAGAGAAAAGGTTAAGAGTTACCAAATCACAGATGCAGAAATCTGCCTTCGTGTCCCTGCACAACACCTCATAATCCTTAATGCATGTGGCAAGAGATGGGACGTATGGCTATGACAAACCAGGAGCAATGGCAGGGCTGAACCTGGAGGGGGTTGTGGAAGGTGAGCTGATAATTTTGACCCTTTCTCTTAACACATTATTCCAGGGATTTACAGGCATGTGCGTCAGCTCTCCCCAGCTATGCTAGGCAGCCCAAAGGCCAACTCTACTGACAAGACACTGTGAGGGTGGTGGTAGTTAAGGCAATTGAGATAAATGCTTAAAACATTTGAATAATCACCCAGGACCTGAACTCCAAAGCTTTTAAGTTCTTCGAGGCCCTTTTGCCTTCTCTATCACATGAATGCAACACATTAACTTTCAAATTACCATAGAACCATCTTGCCTCTTTGGAAAACAGCACACCTCTGAGACCCACTGTCCCGAGTGCCACAGAAAGCTGGCTTCCCCCACCCAACCCATGGTGCAGGTTGAGGCTGGGCAGCAGGAGCACCTGCGTCTCGCATACTTCCCAGCATCTTGCAATTTTGAACTAGTTCAGAAACACCATGTCCTATTAAAGCAATAATCGTTATTAATAATCCTTTGTTAAGACCATTAATTCCTTTTAGACAAGAAGGAATTTAACATTGTGACAACAAAGTAGGTACACTTTATTCCCCAAATACGTGTAAGTCTGGTGTTACCATTGTGGTAGCAGTGTTACACTGTGCTATTGTTCTCCAGAAATCAATCAACCCTAAAAGCATTTTGATTAGACAGAACTAAAATACATCAATAAATCTAAAATGAAAGCTTTCCAAAATTGGCACCCTGATGTATATATTTCATTTTCTGCAGGAAGGGATAGGGATCATATGGATAAAACCCTTGATGCAAAGGACCTAAAACACTGTCTTTTGAATTGATGAATTGGTCTGCTCATACAGTAACCCATTTATTTTTTTTAAATTAACTTACAGAATTTGAGATCTGTACCTTCCCCAGTACACTCATTTTCCAGGCCAGTGAGTCAATTTTTGCAATTAATGATAATTGCTGCAAACACAAGGGATCATTTTGCAAAGCAGCAAATCCTTTTGCATTTATACAGAAAGTATTTGGCAAAGAAGGACTGAAACACCCTTATGAGTGTGAAGTAAGCATTTGAATACTTATCAACTAACTATAGACAGAAAAACTTGATAACCTGCTGCAAGAAGGACATGTTTAACTGAATACAGGTCTGTGCTGCAGTTGGCATTTGCTCCTGTCAAAGCAACATGATTTGTCTTGCAAATAGAACTAGAACATGCAATAAAAGTCATCATGGAGAAGATGCTTAAACAATAGAATTCAAACAAAACCATATATTCCACGAGTAAAATAAAAACTATAATAATATTTATTTTATGATCTAGAAAAATCTTTTATGACTACATTTCCGGTATTTTCACAGCATTTTATTAAACAACAGTCCAGCGACACAGCTATATATATGCAATCATGAAAGACTTCTGTACTGACTAAAACGGATTTACAAAAAAGGAGTAATAACAAAAATCTCTTCTACCTCCTTTTAAATTTTTTTCTCTATTAATTAAAAAACTGAGAAAAAACCCAAAAGTACTATGCTACTACTATGCTACATCAGCTTCATATTTATTTTTGCTTGAATTGAAGATACTTCCAGTTCTTCCAGTCAGAGAGAATTAAGAAACTTTAAGTGACAGATCAATCATGGAAAGGCATTGAAAGAACAAACCGGGTATTTAAAAAATAAAAGGTTTTCCTTGAAAAAAAATGTTGACTCATCAAACCATTCTTAGTGAAAAAAAAATCTGTTTTAAATAAATGTTCAGCTTAAAAAAAAAAATTAAATGGATGCAGATATTTCAACAGGATGGCTTAGAAATTAGAGGTTTGGAGTTTCAGTTTTATTTTATTCAGTTTTATTTCAAAATCTGAATGCCAATGTACCCATAGGGATAATTACAAATAAATTAAAAATATTCTTTTATAGAACACTGAAATCAAATATTTTGGTTTCAAAAATGGATAAATATTTTCCAAAAGTAATTCAACACCTTAAGTTTTAGTTGCTGTTCAAGGAAAATATTCTCCAAAATTTCCATAATGCTGATGGGAAAAAAATCCTCAGCTTTCTGTCCAAACTTCACACTCACAGAAGAGAAGATGAAGGACACCACTGCTCCAAGAACAGGAGGTCTCCAGCCACTTTGCTAGACAGATTCTTCCATCAGCACATGACAGTTAATGTTACAGCTCCTTATGAACTGCCTAACAGAGGAGGTTAACTGGAGCTGCCTGGTCTCTCCAGAATCTTCCCAGGTCTTGGACAGAACTGTTTACCCTATTTTATACCAGCCAGGACACACTTGTGGCAGCTGGGAATTTCGCTATTCTTTTCATTTAACCTCTATTGTCTCTGACATGACTCATGCACTAGGGCTACACAGAAAAAATACAGAAATTATATATGATATATTACATTCAGCTTGGACAGTTTCAAAAAAAGCAGCTCTTTCTGCAGTTGGAGAGCAGAGGAATGAGAGCAGAAAAGTGTGACTAACTGTTCTTGAATATACAAGAGATGTGAACTAGAAAAGGAGCTGTGTTACTGTGGCTGGGGAGTTCATAGATCTGTGATTCACAGCATTACGGAGCCCATTTGGTATGCAAAAAGAAAGGATAATGAAAGAAATAGTTACTCATGGAGAAAAAGCTAGACAGAACACACAAAGATGCTAACCCCTGGGAAAGGAGCATATTCAAGTGTGATCCACAGCCTGGGAAAGAGAATACAGTCTTTTTTTTCCTTTATTTTCCTAAAATACCTTCTTACTTTGGTAGGTAGAGCACTCAAAGGAATATCCTTCACCCCAGCCTTGAAAGACCACTATGAACTCCAGTGCACTGCTCAAGCCTGTCTCAACCCAGGTGGATGGTACATGGTTTTTCAAGCTTTTGCCAAAACCAGAGAGCCATGTTATCTCATGACCACATTTTTTTTTTCTCTCACTTTGGAAAGTATTATTTAAGACAGGTAAAAGAGTAAAGAAGGACATGCCAGCTGTGCTTCTGGAACACACAGTGCGCACCAGTTCTGTATGCAATTGCTGAAATCACCACTGTTGAAATGCTTGCAGATAGAGTTTCTGTTAAACTTTCACCTCCCTGAAAACACTCGTATTCAAAGTAGGGATGAAGGAGAATGATTTGCCTTAGGGATCCCCTTGTCGACTCATGTGCTGCTGTTGAAAATGGTCTGGATCTAAAAGACCACAAAGGTGTTTGATGTTCTTCATATATATCCTTCAGCAAAAGAACTTGGAGAACAGTCCGTGCTCTTGTGCGTGTGCGTTTGCATTTTCAATAACACACATGAAACAAGCTGTGCCCTGCCAGTTTGGAACAAGCTCTATCCTGCCTTGATGTACCCATGCCGTGACTCTTCTACTGGTGAAGAGCAGGGGCAGGAAGGGGGAGAAATGGAATTTATAAGGAAGAAATAGCAGCAGGGCTAGGGGGAAAAGACAAGAGGAAGATAAATGGAAAGGAGGAAATAAACTTGTGGGTAGAAATAAGACATCCTCAAAAAAAAAAAAAAAGAA
>VZRZ01002930.1:205827-312912 GCA_013398175.1 Climacteris rufus
AAAGAACAAATATTAGATAGGGAGGGAAAAGGTAATTGAAACGAAAAAGCTCAAAAGGCACAGATAAAAAAGCAGATAGGCTTGAAGAAAGAGACAACAAAGGAAGAAAAATAACGTAAAATGCATAAAGACAAAATTAAATTAACCATCCCACCAGAAAGGAGCTAACAAGACCAACACAGGATAAATCAGATTAGTAAAATGGCAGAAAACAAACCAAAGAGGAAAGATGGAGGACAGTAACACAAGCTGCATTTAACACTGTTCATGGGACAGGCCTCCCAATGATTGTTTGCTATGCTGTTGCCCTCAGGCCACTGATATAGATGATGTCTGGTTTCAGTTCAGATCTCTCAGCAGCAAGCAATGAGGAGAAATGGCCACAGCTGTGACTGCCAATCCAGAGTCTCCTGAGTGGGAGAGGGATTGCATAGAAAAGCCTGTGGTAGAGAAGAGAACTGAACCTCAGTTTTACTGACTCCTTTGAATCAAGACAAGTCTTCTGCCGTTCCTTCTCTGCCATGATGAATCCCTGCTCCACCACCAGTCAGGACACTAGCCCAACTAACATCTGGGAATAACGGGACAAGAGTATGGTAAACAACCCAACCTGCTGCCAGCGGTAATTTTCCCAGCACAGAGTACACCCCCCCTTTCTCCAATAATTACGCCAGATTTCTTTGCTGCTTTATTGCAAGGTTAGGACCACCAGCCAATCTGGGAACATACACCCAAGTCATAAAATGAATTATGGCCAACTAGTGAAGCTCAAAATAATAATTAAAAAAAAAAAAGTAGAAAAATTTTTAGAATGATGTCCCATTCACACAAGCAGCAAAAATGAGACATGGAATCACCAGGAAACTGCTCACCATGGGTGTCTTTACCACATCCATTAAAACTGTTAAATGTTGCTCTGAATCACAAGGCATCTCAGGGGCCCCATGGTGTAGGCAATGCCTGTGTCTGATATCCCCCAACAGTCCTGCAGGGCTGCTAAAGCCCCCGCTCACGCTGGAGGCACACACTCACACACACGAGTGATCTCACTGGATTTTACAGCACTGTTTAAGGTGATGACAAACTATTCACCTGAGTGGGGGTTTATTGGCAGTAAGGCTAAAAAAAAATACCCAGGAGCAACTTTTCATACCTGAACCAAGGAAAGGTTTGGACCTGAATTACAGCCCACTCTGAGTTCCACCAGAGTGCCTATGTACTTGGGAAGCAGGCACCACTGCTGCCCCCGAGTGATTCAGAGCATCCATGCGGGAACAAGCAGGCAAAATTAGTAGGAGTCTATCATCCTTTATGGCCCTTCTTACATCAATAATGTTGAAATGTAAAGGGCACAAAAGCTGCAGGTAAATCTCACTGGTATATTATTATTTTTAAGTCAGACTGGTAATGTTCTTGCTCAATCATAACTTTCCTAACTGAAACATTTCTGATTCCTTTAAAATATGACTTAATAATGATGAATCAAAGATAGGGATGATCCTAAATTAAAGAGGCACAGTACAAAGCCTTGCTATAATCAAGGAGACTACTGTTATCTAGAGACACAGAACAGTCACATTTAATTCTGCATTCCACACTTTAGCTCAAAGAAATACTAATCACATTCCCTTAGCCCCCTTGCATGGTGCCATCCAGCACGTGCCCATCAGAAACAATGAATACATACATCAATGAAGAGTAAGGGTAATTTCCTGTGGTTGTTTTACAAGCAAGAGATTAAATTGCGACTACCCTGCAGAGGTTTAAACAATGGCCTGTAATAAAACTGACGCCATAACACGTAATCAGAAGCTTGACATGTCTAATGCAGCATTCATATGTAAAATGTCTGCAGTGGAAGTGGCCTGGCCTTCTAATTTCAGTCTCTGTTCCAAAATGAAACCTTGGGCCAGGTACCTCTGAACACATGCTGAAGTCCTTGTCAAAGAACAGGGACAGATTTTCATAGAAATGATACAGAACTCTGACTGGCTCCACGCAGGCAGGCAGAAGCTCTCTGGAGCCCATGAGAAGGCAGGCTCTGTTTGAGCCTGTCAGTAAGCACGTAATTGCCACGCATGACTGCATGGGGAAATTTTGAAATTTATCTCAGTTATCCTGCCTGTTCCTCCACTAACTAAACCACTTTACACAGTTCCTGTATGATACCAGAGACATTTACCGCATCATTTGATATCTTCCTGATCAGGCACTGGTGAGTCCAGGCGCTGCATGCACCCCAACCATCACCGCAGTATAAGCATCAGAAAGCAAAGGGTGATTTTCCAAGTCCAGAATAAAAGACGCCGTTCAAAAGTTTATAAATTATTTGTGTCTTTGACTCAAGCCTGCAAGCTTTGTTCAAATCTTAAAGATACTAAGCAACTGCTTGAGAATAACCATAAATTGTAAAACGAAACGAAACGAAACAAAACAAAACAAAAAGACAACAAAACCCCAACTCATTCAGCAGTCAGTAACAACTCTCTAGGAGTTAAATCTGCACAGGCTTACTATAGATCAGTGAATACCAAAAGGGGAGCGGTACCTGCTTTGTAAGTCGTTTAGGTGCAATTTGCCTACATAATGGGTGGCTGATGAGACAGTGATGATCCTAGCGCTGTGACTGTGCGTTCCTGATTGCTTCAGCGTATCCAAGAGGAGGTTAGTCAACAGGAAGTGTCCCAAGTAGTTCAAGCCGAAGTGCTCCTCAAACCCATCCTCCGTCTTCCCTTCAGGGACCAGCATCACCCCAGCTGGAGGAAAAAGTAGAGGTAAAACCTGTTGATTTATTTCAGAGGAGGAGCAAGCTAGAAGGAACACGGATCTCCTGCTGCAGAGGGTAAACACAGCATGTAGACGAATGAGTGACTGGTGATGGCATGTGAAGTGTAAAGTTGACACTGATTGATTCCTGACAAGAAAAATGTCAAAACCCACACTTTGGTTCCTTTATCCAGATAACGTGCAGATTAATTCTCTCCCTCCCTCCCTGCAGGACTGTGAGGGTAAATGAGTTCATTTGTGAAAAGTGTTTTCAAGAGGTGGGAGCTGGGCAATCCCAACAACACTCCCTCCATCAAAGCTCAAAGCAGTGAAGCGAAGACCAGGCTAAGCAGCAGACCTGCTCTCCCAGACAGCTTTCTCCTGAGTCTTGGCTGGAATTTAAAGCTCTGGTGAATCTGCATCTGAAATCTGCAACTTCTGTCTCACTGGTATGGGTGAGACAGAATCTACCCAATATATCTTAATTGCCATGCTTACAAGCAGCTGCATATTGAAATTAAGTTTTCAATGCTTATTTTGGCAATATTTTTTACATACATTTCTACAAACCACAATTTTCAAACTCAGTGTCTAAAATAAGTATCCACATCCCCAACATGCCATGCTGATTTCAGCATCTTGCAGAGAATTCTGAGCTCATGCATTAATTATATCATGTATTGAGTCTGTGTGTGGGATAATCATGCTCAATTATAACATAGACTTGAATGCTATAAATTATTCTTATTTTATTAAAATTTAATTACTGTACAAGTGGACATGACCTTTGTCATTTAAATGTAGATGGACATAACTCATGGAGAATACTGTTGCAGGATGCTTGTCCTCTCTCTAAAACACGTGAATATGATACAGCAGAAAAGCCACCTCTGCTCACAAGACATGAGTGTCAGCTTAATCCTTCATATGCTACTTCATATGCCCATTATAAAGCCTTTAACATCCCATTTCCTTAGGTCAGCCTGACCTGATGATGTCACATTAAATGAGCATTTTAAATTGCACACGCATGTGCATTTACACCACTCCTTTGGGGGGGCGGTCCTGCCACATGACAGTCCTGCTTTGTTGCTGCTGCTTGGGCTGAAGGGGAGATACTTTGGGGATGTTTTTTAGTACAGCAAACACCCATAGAGATTCATCTGTGGCTTCCTACTGCTTAATGGAGCAACTGGAGAAGCAGCAAGAGGGGAAGAAACTCACGAAGATCACAGAGAAAACAAAAGGTTTGTGTGTAACACAGAGTAGCTGCAAATGGAGAACTTAAGACTTAACACGAGCAGGGCTGACTGGTGGTACAGTGAAAGAAACACACACAAATTACACGACGAGGCCCTACAAAAGCTCTGATTAGGATGTCCCTATGTAATTTATAGTTGTAAACTGCATATAATCACATCTGTAATGGTGGTCCGGGTCGAGAACTGGCGTGAAGGTTGTGGACAGATGCAAAATTGAGACAAGTCCAGCTATGACTTTTTCTTGTTTTCTGGAAAGAAGGAAAGAGTGTGCATGGCAACAAACCCCAAGCTCCCGGACCAAGCCTCAGCCTGCTACAGTGCATGTTTTAGCAGCGACAGAACTCAGCACTAGCTGTTGGAGGGCAAATGGAAACATTGCTTCATCTCTGAGCACCAGGACTGGTACAAAGAAATGATTTGCATATCTCTGAGGCCATCCTGCCCTCCAAAGCTCTGACACTTGGAAAAGGTGAAAGGGAGCAGTTTGCCAGAGGTCTGTTTACAGCAACACTCGTAAAATACAAGCTCAGGAAAAGGCAGCCAACATAAAACAGATCTGTCACAGTAAGGCCAATATGAACCCCAAATGCTGCTTCTGCATCTGCCGGGGTTGCTGCAGGGACAGATGCAGAAGCATCTTTGCTGTAGGAACTCTATGCATGGACACACTTCTGTTGGCTGAGATGGAGGGATGGAGGAATTTGTCCTGAGAGAAGTGCCTCA
Source organism: Climacteris rufus (assembly GCA_013398175.1). Classification (NCBI taxonomy): domain Eukaryota; kingdom Metazoa; phylum Chordata; class Aves; order Passeriformes; family Climacteridae; genus Climacteris; species Climacteris rufus. The sequence continues at coordinate 210,579 of VZRZ01002930.1, forward strand.
GACAGCTGCTCCAGCCGCTCAGCTTTGCATCGTGACCAGCAGGCAAACACGGGGAGGCTGCCATGGCTCACATTAGCCCCAAGGACGCCTGTGCCACAGCAACTTCCCCCTTGACCTCCAGAGCGGCACAGGATTTCAAGAACACATAGAGGCTTTGCCCTCCACCCCAATTAGTCTCCACCATCTGTGCTGCATGTCCTGGAAGCAAAAAACAGATCTGAGCTCAAGTCAGGAGACAGAAAGTATTTCACTCATGCAATGAACAGCTGTAAAGGTACATACTGCCAAAATTATTTTGCTCGTTCTTCAGGAGCGTCCTCTGAGTAGAAATTGTGATCAGGCACAATTACCTCTGCTTGCAACTGATGCTACTACAATTCCCTTTTTGTTTTCAAGAGGTGCTCAAATAATGTTAAACCAAAACACCATTGAAAGACTTTTCTCATTTTTAAAGGCTCTCATCTTTGAGGTGGTTCATATCAAGGCTGTCAAAAAAATCTTGCCCTGTAGTCTGAGGGCAGTGTCCCTTATTTGAGGAAAAGCCATTTTAATTCACTGAAAGTGAGCAGACAAAAGAATAACCAACAGGCAACTGTACCTGTCTGCTTCCTTAACAAAAGGGAAAACCTTGCAAGTGTAGCAGCAAGCTCTCTTTTTTAAATTATTAACTACCTAACATTCAGTAGATACTAAAAGTGGCATGCTATTGATTTTTCTCTTGTCCAGAAACATCATCAGCTTTACTTAAGGGCCCCAAATGTTAACTCAAAGAATGAAAGCCGCTTCTATTTTTAATTTTTTAAATTAATCCATTACTATTTCAAATATTAACAAGTGCTTTATCTCTTCATTGTAAAGTAATAATGATTCTGCCTATTCTTCTGGTATGGAATCCAAAAAATTCAGTATCTTTCTGATTGTAATTATCAATAGTCAGCCTTATAATTTTTTCAGAGTGCATGTGAAATTTGAAGTGGCAGCACACAAACAATTAATGCCAAACACCTCAGTTCTATTACAGCCTTCTTATATGTTTTACCGTGTGATTTAGCTGGATTGTCTCCAGAAGATTCAGTTTTAAAATATCACTGATACCATCATGGCTTTGGAAAATGAATTAATAAGTAAACTGAACGTGAGCTTTTACTTTGCAGCTGATTAGCTGTTACTGAAATATTCTGGCAAAAGACTGACAGTATGTGCACAAAAAAACTGTCTAATCAAAATATGGATGTGTGATTTTGCAAGGCTAGAAATAAATTAGAATAAGAAAAATATTTTTCTGCATAACTGTGCTGAACAACTGTTCTTATAGATATAGTAATACATTCCAATATGCTGCAGTTCTACAATTATTGTAATATGTTCAAATGATACACATTTTTAATTAGCTCTAATGAACAAAAAAGATCTAGCCTTTTTTAATTCTATGAATAGGTAGTAACCATATTTTTCACTCAAAGAGAGCACATCAAGAGAGCTGTCTTTGTAAGCAAGAATTTATAATGATTTTCTATAAAAGTTTCTAATGAAACTTGGTTTCTGTTCCATCAATATCTTACATAATTTTAAGAACAAAATGGATCTGATACAGCACGCAGCATAACCAGAAACTGTATGATAGTTGTAAATATTATAGGCCAGACATACCGCATTTTTATTGAATTATACAGGAGAATTTGCACTATGCATGCTCATACTGCAGATGATGACAAATATTGCTCTAACTCTCATACCTCCCACTGCAAAGATGTCCTTCATCTCCATTAAAAAATATGTTTTAAGAGCTGTAAAAATACAAGCATTTCACTCATCTGGATTTATTTACAGTGAGCTACTTGGGAGGTTTTTAAAGTCAGTGCTCTCGAAGTCATTACAAAAGAAAGATTTAAAATCTCTTTTTAACAAGCAGAACAAAACGTCTACCTTCCCAATCAGGCTCAGAGAAGAGGTTTTGGAGGCAGATCCCCCTCACACAAGTTCTGTTATCCCCAGACAGCCAAAGGCTGGGCAGTTAACACAATAGGTCATCCACATACATTTACACTTTCACAGAAGGAGGTGAGCCTATATAATCACTTTCACCCCATTCTTGCTCTTTACAGGGAAGAGATACATACTGTACCAAAAATGTTCCCGAGGGGAAAAAACAAGAGACAGGTACTTCCATTAAAAACACAAAGCCCTTCCTTCTTACAGGCTTTGCACTGGCTTAGCTGATGCCTTTAGCAGCATTTCCCATGAGGGTAGCCACATGAGGCGACCCACCTCACTTTACAGAAACCACTCTGTTCTGCCCACCCTTACACCAAACCATCTATGGAGGTGCATCTACATGTAAAGTAGCACAGCCCACTTCGCTCCTGAGCAGATGAACCATACAGCAGCATCCCCTGGCTAGGCTGCCTATACTAGATTGCTTATTCCACCTTGTTCAACTGGGCTATGCAATCCCAGAATACGCCTGCCCTCTGGGTCTCTCCTGGCTAGAGAGCAACAAGAACATACAGAAGAATTGCCCCCACAATTGCTTTCTTCTGATCTAGTCATTGAGCCCACATGACTGCGTTTAACAGGTATGCCTTGTCTGGGCTGCAGAGCACTGAATTTATAGCACTGTTGGAAAAGCTATGACTTAGCTGTTTGCTAAGCCACATCCCTAACCCAGAGTCCAGTGCTAAAGGTATGCCACATGCCTTTTGGTATCCCAGAAAAGTGTTCTGAGTCTTGACAGGACCACATACAGAAGCCAGATTAACAGTGTATGAAAACTGAAAAGGTAAAACTCATAACATTTTAGAAGAAAAAGACAAAAATACAGATTAAACTTGGTATAGCTTTCCAATGCTATGGTCTTGCTTCCTGTTTCTCCAGAGGGAACTTAGCCTCTTGCATTTCCTAAAGTCTTTTGGAGTTCTTTATATGTGTACAATATATGCAATGTATGCAATTTTCTAAACCAAATGGGAGGAAAATGAAGCGAAGCAAAACTTTTTATCCCACAGCATAATAGTCACACCTAGGTGACACATAGGTTCCACACCAATGCCTTTGACCCTTGGGGAGATGCAAAGATAGCTGTTGTCAGTCTGTCTGGCATCAGAACCATGTCCTGTGTGTGGACCTTTCCTGGAAGGTACTGGCCACTGTGAAAACAGCTTTGCTAAAGGGCAGGGATCCAGTCTGGGGCTGTGGAGGAGAGCCATCTCCAGAGGATTAGATCTCTCCTGCCTCATCCCAGAACAACTTCTCTACAGGAATCTGCCTGAGCCTCTGCTCCAGCACTGAACAAATTCCCACGAGTTCCCACCTCCTGCTCCTTTGCAAGATGCTCTGCACCACCCATTGCCTTTTCTAATTACCTTTTCTGACAGCTTCCCCAACTCCCTGTGCTAGGCAAAATGCACGGCCACGAAAAAACAAGGATAGTGTTCTGCTTCCCAGCCAAATCTCTGGGCTGTGTTCCCCTCCTCCCTTACCCCCACAATCCAGTGATGCTGATCTTATCAAGGAACTGCATGTGTTCACGAAGGACGGGAGAGGTTCAGCCCCAGACATACATATCAGCTTCATCTACCTCTCTGCTTCCCCGCAAACAGCAAGTTGCTTCTCCCTAATTTTCTTACCCAGTCACTGTAGCTCCTTTGTGTTTCAATCACTTTGCACCCTGCAGGCATCTGCCTGTCACACACCTGGCTCGCTGTCCCCTCGCTGCTGAGGCTGGTTTCCTTATACAGCCATGATCCATGGTTCTGAGGCTCCCACCAGCTTCTCCACGCCCCCTTCAGTATCAACCAGCTGTGACTAAGCTACGAGTTTCTTGCTACAAGTTACATCGAAGTGGGTGATAGAGCAGAAGAGAGGTTTCAATCCCGTCTCCACCAGGAGAGATAACTCTCATCTCTGTTAAACATCAGTAAACTTGCAAGTAAGAGATCAGTCAAGAACTCCCTCACTGCAAGAAAAGGTTCAATCAGGTAGTGTCCCACAGAGACTCCAGACCTCAAGGTTAAGGACTCAATCCCTGTCATTTATATGGTGTCTAAGCATTTCCAGCCTTTGACTGAGACATCTCCTACAGTTCAGACATACCTAATGACTCTCTTTGTCCTCACTACCCACCCCAGCTCCACTGCAGTACTTGCTCTCTCATTAATTTCCTGATATTTAACAAGAATATATGCTACATTCATAGTTCAATTCTGTTGAAAAGTCTTTCAATCAGCAAACTCAAATGTTTTGCCATTAATGTTTCCAGCATCCTAATGGTTCCCAACTAACCGTGCTGTTCCACCCAAAGGCAACATTTGTCTGCACTCGATTCCAAATTGTGATAACACCACAGCCTTTATGAAGAAACCTGCCATCATTTTGACATTAAAAAACTCCTAAGATGTTTGTCTTAATGTTGCTGGAAACAGATAAACTCTTATATCTAGCATTACAAAATAATTTTTAAAAATGTCAGCCTAAGGCAAATACTTGGCATAGGAACTCTTAGCCCAAACATTTAAAGTTTGGCTAAGTAGTAAGGAACTGAAAACTGAGTAATGTCTACTGCTAGTGCTCCTAGACCCACCTGTAATGTCCACAAGGGAGAACTGGACTGTGTTAGCTGTGACAAAGAAGATACAGCAATTTGTCTTTCCAGCAAAGACAAGCTCTTAGTTTCTCAGTAGGTAAAAGAAAAGGCAAAAATGCAGATAATCCACATTCAAGGACTAAGAACAACTACCAGATCTTGATACATTCAGAACATAACTGAACAGGCTGTAATACCTCCTTAAGAACAGATTCACTTTCTGAATCGATGTAATGCTGCTACACGTGAACACAGCACAAGCTAGTTCCTTGGAAAATGTGTCAGTTAAAAAAAAAAATGCATTCCATAACCAAGGTTTTGATTTTACACTAGAATAAATCAGAGCATTCCTGATTGTGTCTGGTTCAAAAACCCCCTTTGTTTCCTAAAAATATGCTCAGTAACTGCTTGGTTATTTGAGTTGGCACAATGGTGAGTTATCCCACGCACAATCAGAAAATAGAAAAGTCAGTCATAGCTTTCTAATTCAATAGGAAGTTTTCTTAGAAGTAAAATATTTTGTTTTGCAATTTGCATAAAAAATATTTTTTACCTACAAACTATGAAAGTATTAAGTAAAAATAAAACATGGCTGACTCCAGCCTTTCAGAAAAGCCAATGGCAAATGTTCCACACTCTAAAGTAGAACCAGTTGGGTTTCATAATCCATCAACAGCTGAATTTTTTTATCTGTCTTCCACTGATAAAATATTCACATTCAAGACATAAAAGCAAATGCAAAAACCTGCAACATGTGGAGCTTGAGATATTTCCACTTTCACAAAGTGTTTGATATCACAGAGAGAAAGCTTTGGAAATAATCAGAAAGACAAAGATAACATCAAACAAAAGTCAGGATTTTCATGAATGAACACCTTACTCTTTGAATGCCAGTACTCTAAGGTTACTCTTCTAACTTATTAATTATTCCAATAAAAAATAAACCTTTTATAGGAAATCTGACATCTTTATTTAACATACATATAATTCTGACAGACAACAATGCTATTCAAGTATAATAAAATCTCTAGCTGATGATTGCTGCTAGAAATCCATACGCTAGATAAATGTTGGCATTGCACAACCCTCAGTTGCTCTGAACAAGCCAGGCTGGATACTGTCAGCAGTGTCATGGTGCTCTCACACACATGCCCAGACAAGTTACTTGCAGTACTCATGGCACCTAATATCCATGAAGAGCAGTATGTGATCAGCCAGCCTCCTCACAATTTTTAGTCAGCCCTCTTAAAAGATGACTTCTGAAAAATCTGACATGGCACGTCATATACTGAACCTCATAAAAATATATGGCTCAGAGAGTTTCTTCTCATTTTAGAACATGTTAATACTGCATGTTAGTGTCCTTATGAATGTTCTAGTTTTTCCCATCATCCATGGAAGATCCACTTTAAGCCAATCTCTCCACCATCTCAAATTGCCTTTTCCAGCTCAAACTATCTCCCAAAGGCCCAACTCTCCCATGATTGCCAGGACCTATCATCCATTACATACAGGTAAAGGCCATTTGATCTTCTGCTCTTCCTCTGCTCTCTTTGTGCCTGTCCTACACCTTTTCTATAACAGTTTTGCTTAGATATTGCTCTAATTTGTCTTTGAGGAAGGATAAAGATGAAACGTGGTGTTGTAAGCAAGACACTGGAAGAACTTTAATGAGATATCATATCCTGAGTTCACCACAGCTTTCCTGTGTGGCTGGAGGAGAAGCATTAATTTTGATTAAAACCAAGTTTCACTTGGAGTCAACAGCAACCCTCCTCACTAACTTTCCCTCAAGGCCTTTTGCAGTGAATTTCCACATCTCTGAGGTTTCTCTCCTGTTCATCAGTACAGTCAATGTAGCCTGCAGCTGCTAAAGAGAAGGGAGCTGGCTCTTACCTAATCCAGTGGGACAGGACCTTTTCATAGATCCCACTATGATAATTTCAAACAATTTAACTGTTCTTAAATCCAACTTATAAATATGACCTGTGAGTAGGTAAGTATCTATGAAATTATTTGCATTTGTTTCCAGCCATCAAATCTCACACTTCTTCTGAAGGTCAGGTCCTGCAAATTCTCAAACACAATAATAATTTCATATATGATCAATCATGACATCAGTCTTCGACAGGACTATTCAAAGGGCTCCTAGCAAAGGATTGTGGCTGACCTGCAAATGGCTGGGCTGTGTGTAGGTAACACAAGGAAATATATATATTTCACATACTTAGTTACTGATACAGCTTTTACTGTGCCCTAGGTGTTGCCCTGAGTTTTGCAGTTCTGATGTTTTCATTCTTCTGTAACTGTTTCTCACACATTCCCTGTAAACATATCCATGTTTCTGTAGCAGTAGTTTATTATTTACATTCCTTTCTCCTGGGCGGTGAAGTTTGATGGATATTTCCTTTGACCAGTGTGATTGAGGGGCGGCGAGTTGTCCCTCCAATCCACTGTGGTTTCTAAGACACATATAAAATAAACTCCGGCCCATTTCGGGCCCAATTGTTTCTTTGCTCTGTTAGCAGGTGTCCGCGTCCTTCTTTTCGTGTCCTTATTGTGACACCCTAGGAACTGAAGAGGTAAGCTTATACAGACTTATTCATTCTATCAGGAGCCTGATAAATTTTCAGATGATCCATGAAGTACAAAATATGACCATCTGAATTAGCTATTAGTTCTGAAATATTGATTTTAAATTGGCTTAGATGGGCTTCAACCTGAAATATATTAACTGCAATTTGTCTGCAATAGGCTAATAATAGCCTGAAATTTCTAAGTTGGCATTTCACTCTTAATGAGTTAGACAGTGCATGTTTGGCATCCATAGGTACTTTAGTATCACTAAGCATGTTGCGATTTTGGTGTTAGGTCTCTTGGTTTTAAGATCACTAAGTGCTGTAAACAACATACAAGCAAAAATATTAACTACAAGGTGCTGAAAAACAGTTCTAGCACACAGAGAAAATTACTGTGTTCAAGGTTAGAAAAAACATCTCTGGCATGAAATAGTGACTACTGTTCATGAAATTTTACAAAGTGTTTTACTATCTGTCCCTTTTGCAATCATAAGAAGAGAGCAGACTTTCTAATGCATTTTAACAGCAATGCCATTTTTAGGAATGTATTAAATAATTAACAAGTGCACATGCTGTAATTTGCTAAATGCTTTTCAGATGTACAAAAACATAGTTCTTTTCAAAACAAAACTTAAAATTAGCACCCAATTGCTAATTAGCAGACCAGAAGACATATTCTTCTGACCTTTTCAGATTAAGCTTTCTGAACTGCTTGTGCTGCAGCCCTCTTTCTGTGGCTCATAGTTCAACCGTTAGCTTACTTGTTTCTACAGAAAATGAATTTGTTTTTTATGTCATAGCATTTTTCTCTTTTTGGCACTAGCACATTATATTACAAAAAGTTTATATAACAGTACATTTGCATTTTTAATATGTTTTGTTTATTTTAAAACCAAGAGCTGAGCATGCACATTACCAATGCAGAAAGCATAGTAATGGAAAAACAGGCCCTTATTTGTCAGTTGAAATAATGTGTGCATTCAACCAAATTTTTCCTTTTAAATTAGAAATTAGAAAGTTAAATGTATATGCTAAAATAAGCTATAACAAAAAGAGGAGGTGACAGGTGCACTAATCTCCATTTAGTTGGATACCTAAACCTTCACAATTTTTTTGTGGGACCTGGATGTTTAGCTCTAGAAGAATACTTTGAAACTCAGTATTTTAGTATTAATTTAATTTCCAACTAAATCCTTGAGTTAGGCAAGGGATGGAGAGCAAGTGATGGAAATACATAAAAAAAAAAATCACCAGTGACCTGAAAAACTGCTGAATTTCATAACAATCTTAGGGCAGACATGTAGTATTGATAATTTATCTAGTACAGTAATTCACACCAAATCTCCTACCTTTAATAATACTTCAATGTTAATTATATAGTTTACATTACTGTAAAATGTTAGAACTTTCATCAATTCATCTTCAAATGTTTGGCTTTTTGACAGATTTGCACAAGCTCACAACAAATATCATACACCTTTCACATACATACAGGATGTATATTCATGGAGATAATATGCGGAAAGTTCAGTAACATATACACATGCTTATATTAATCAATTTAAAGGATTTAGATATAAAACAATTAAATAATACTAATATATAGTGCAAAGAAATCACTGTAACAGTTCTTGAGTTTTTACCTAAATGTAACAAAAGAGTACAGTTCTGATTATAAATGCTTGGTCTGATTATAAATGCTTGGTCCTATGAAGACAAGAGAGGAAAACTTTTACTTTTGCTGATAGTCTGATTCAGAAGTCATGGGACCCACACAAAGTCTGATTTTTAAAACATGATGCAGACTCTCCATTACCCCAACAGATTTTAGGTTGGACTCTTAAAAGCATATGACTGCCTGCAAAAGCACTGTGTAGCTGTCTGGCCCACAAGCTCTTATCCATATGCTAAAAAATAAAAATAACTCTTCATATAAAGCTAGAGCTTTGAGATCTGCAAGAAATAAAAAGGTACAAGGTGACACTAAGAAACCTACCACTCTAAATGCTAACACTGAGACATAAGAAAATCATAAGAAATGTCACTATGAGCTGTCCTGCAAGTCATCAAAAAGTCATGAAAGATGCTTCTGTCTGACAACAGATTTTTCTGACCAAATACACACTCACTGACAACAATGCCAACAACTCATTCCTATCAGACATTTCTGATATAGCAATATTGCAAGCATTGTCTTCTTCCAGACACCCAAGCTTGTGTCCAGGAAATCCTATAGGAAAGGCAGTGGAACTGGCAACTGTGATGAAGCTTTTGAGTGAGTAGTGCTTACAGCTCTGCAGTCCATGATGAACTGAATGATCCTCCTTACTGTATTGCATTACAGAAAATAAATGAGAAAAAAAGTAGGAAGGGGGAAGGGAAAGGCAAAAGGAAAAGCCAACCAGATACCCCAAATGTCACCACTTCTCTTGGTTGTGCTCAACACTGGTGGTTTTTGCACCAAGCCATTTCTACTCCATTAGGTATGTTTATTATCCTCTTGTGCAGCAAGAAAATACTTGGATTTCACTATGAAACTAGTAACAGAACTAAATGCTACAGATTATTTACAAAAGCAAGTAAAAAAGATCATTAAAAAAATATATGGGAAAGAACATTCAAAAGTGGAGTCTGGTGACTTGCAAGGTAATGCTCAAGGACTAACCTAATTTTATGGGATTCTTTACAGCAGCTTTGGTAGTGATTCTGTTAAAGATTCGGCAAAAAACAGATTTGGACCATTCATTTCATTGTAGCTTCTAAAAGGATTTTCTCAAACAATGGATTTCTCTTGCCAACTGTATTTGGTAAAAAAGTGCAAGTGAAATCAAATGCCCTTCTTGCAAGTCACAAAAACATAGACTGAATCAGGCAAATTTTAGTCTCAAGCTCCTTTCTTAAAAGAAGCTTTGGGCTTACACTCTTTGGTCTCATAACATATTAGGAACATTAGGAGAACTATTTTCATATAACCTTGTTTCTAGAATAAGAAGACATATTAGCTGTAACTTTCATCCATCCCAATTCAGCAGCAGTTAGGGGACAACAAAAACCTTTATTCCAGAGGGCTTTCCAGTTGCTTCAGCCTCATCATTTATCCCCTAAATGGCCTCCATGCCCCTGCTGACAATGCTGGCTTTGCTCATGCTGAAAACTAGTGGAGGGCAGGCGATGCCTGATGGGTGCATTTTTCCACAAAATGCTGTTTTTTCAAATAATATTGTTCCCATCTGTGTAACACGTTTTATTCTCCATGTTTACAAGCAGGCATGTAAATCTGGAAAGATTTTGTAACTAGGCTTAAATACCCACTACCTCTAATTATCACAAAATTAAAATAATAATGGTAGGCTTTTTTGACTAATCAAAGAAAAATGAACACTTAAGAACATTTTGCGAATGTTTAATATCAATCAGCAAATAAAAACCACTTGAATTTTTATTGCAGTATTTACTTGGGTTACCGAGAGCTCTTTAAGGCATCAATGAATATAACAAACCCATTTATTTACAACATGTTTGCTCTCACTAGGATTGAAGTGTGCACAGGAAAGCAGAAAATGCTCTCTGGGATGTCTTAGTAAAGACATATGCAAATAATTGAGAAAACAAGAACAGCAGCACATAACAGCAGAAAACTTGTAAAAGAAGCCTAAATTGTTGCTGGCGGGTTTTTCCCCTACTTAAATAGACAGGTGAAAATTCCCCTTTAGGACAGTGCATGCAGAGTATGCTTAGTTTCTGGGGGAAAATTATTGTACAGGCTGGTTTCCAAAAATACTGTGGCTATAATACAAAATTAGATGGCAAGTATGTGAATAACAAAACTTAAAATCCCTAAGAATAATGAAATTCATTTGATAAGTGTATGAATGCAAGATAAATACTGTCCTTTTAATTTGTGCTCTGACCAATGAGGAGAAAGTTTTAAGAACAACTTTCCAGTAGCACCTTGATCTATGCAGTGACTTCTCTGAGGTTGCTGGATAATTTACTAAGTTTTGTTTCACACAGATTAAACCCCCAGCCCAGCTCATCAGACAACCGTAGTAAACAAGTGTTTATACAGGGAAAAAAAAAAGGAGAGAAAGTAAATAAAGGTGAAATGACAGGTTTTCTGTCAGCATAAAATACAGCTTCCCCTTCCTTTCCTATTTTTATTGGGAATTCTCAGATTCTTGTGTATTTGCATCATTTTTAGTGCTGGAGAGCTAAAAAACACAGGAAAGGAACCAGAATTTCAATAACATGTTGAGCAGGTGTGGCATTGAAATGTTCAGACTGCTTACCTGACAATCTCTCAAAAAAATGAAATTTAACTCTAGAAAGACATGCCAGTTAATGCAGCTCTATGGTAACCTGCTGTGCGGTTCAGATAATCTATTTGAAATGTGAAGTGATAGACGAGAGCTCCATTTGTCACATCTTCCCCTGCAGATATGTGAAGAAAAACACAGAACTCACCATTATTCACCAGGACGTGGAGTGGACAATTCTTTGCTCTAAACCTCTGCACAAATTGCCGTATAGACTTCATGGAAGCCAAATCACAGTATAAAAACTCCACTGGGAGAGAAGAGGAGATGAAAAAAGACAGTTAAGTCAGTTACAATGATGTAAAAACACATAGACATCAACAAGGACTACTGTGATAATGTCAGCAGTAAAGTAAAGGTTTTAAAAATAAATCTGGCTTTTCAAAATACATGGGTGAAGCTGGTCTCAGAAGGTTCCTTCTTTTCCATTTCTCCCTTCATTTCTATTTTTAAAATACTGATTCTTCACAGAGCAAATATGGGGAATGTTGCTGCCAGGAGGTGAAGAAGGGCATCCAACAGAGCAAATATGTCCCAGTTTTACCATTCTTTCTACTGCTACCATTTAGTAAGAGGGGCTACAGCTCTGCAGCACTGAGATGGCAGCTGGAAATCAAATGGGAGAAGAGAGGGCACATTGGACAGGGAAGGTTTCCCTGTGTTTCTGATGCCAATACGCTGCCATTTGGTTACTCCCAGATTATTTGCTGAGTATCTGTGGTTGGAATAGTTTATGAAACAAAACTTTATTGCTAGTAGGAGAGATGAGCAGCAGCACACCCATATGGCAACTCCACTGATCACTGATAGCAAACACAGCATCATAAGTAATGCTCTGGCTCCTGTGGGCATCCAGGGACACCTGGTGTCCAGGTCACCTGGGAGCAGCAACCAGTCATGTAAATGCCATTTAAATGTGGGTGAGAGTCATGCTGACCCTTGGCTTCAACAGTGGCAGTGTGGTTTGAGAGGAACATACCTCACATGGATATTGTGGGCAGCATCCTGCCTATGCTGCCAACATCCGTCATGGGGCAGGGTGGCAGGGGCAGGGGGTTGGCAATCTGACTACACCAATCATGTTGCTCAAGGGGCAGGGTGCCCATGTCTTAAAATATATTTGATAGCAGTATGTTTTTATTCCCCAAAAAAAATGTATCAAACAAGCATCCTTTTGTGCAAAGCTTTAGTCAGCCATTGACCTTCAGTATAACGTTACAGAATTAGTTAGTTAAAATTTTTTTAAAAATTATTTAAATCCCCCAGTAACTTTAAACCCATCAGGTCTGAAAATTCTCCTGCTGCAGTTGTTCAGCTCTCAATCCCTGGCTCTCAGCACTGCCCCATTGGTTGCCTTGCATGGATAATTTATGGCCAAGGTTATGACGTGAAAACAAGCAGTACCCCGTGCCAACAGCAGCATCCATCCCCACACATACAATCCAAATTCCTTAGAAACTCTGCAAAGGGGTAAAGGAAATAAAATTATGATCTTGTCCAACTGTTTTAGCCTTTAAGAAAGTACATATTGCATGCCAGCCTTTTGGTTTGTTTCAGCATTAGCTATGTTTTAAGACAGAAAATATGAGCCCCTAGCACAGATCTGGTTCTCTTTTCTGGTCTCTTTTCTGGTTTACTTCTTGTCACTGTGGGAACACAACTCAGCTAGCTGTTGTCAACTCCACCCCAGCAAGATACTAGTATTCTGAAGTGGATTTTCTTGAACATCTTCCATAAAGTGAATTTTCCAAGGAAGAGAAAAAGGTGTTTCAAATTGAGAAAGTCAAACAATACTGAGCGACCTTCAGTGACCAGGTCCATCAGAGAGAAAGGCAAAGGCTGTACAAACCGTGCTCCCCTTGCTCTCTGTCCTTGCAGGCTAGCCTTTACTGTCCTGTTTGGTTTCAATGAGCTCCCAGATTTCCCAAGCTGTGGCAACCTCTGCACAGATACTCAGTCTCCAGGATAGTTTTGGCCACCACACCAAAGGACTGGCGTTTCAGAGGCTCACTGTGTTCCCCACTCCACTCTGCCCTCCCTGCTCCTGGCCCCAAGGCTGCTGCCCTGTGCTCCACAGCAAGGAGCAGCCACCCCCTGCCTTGCATATGGTTTCCCTTGCCTCTTCTTATGAATCAGCTTTTGAAAGAAGGGTAAATTAAAGATAGACAGTTTTCAAAAATGCTAAAGAATTCCTTTCTGATAGGAGGATTAAACTATTGGATAAATAGGCTCCAGTGAAGGCTGTAACAAGAGACTGTTCCTGTTATTCTTTTCCCTGGTCCATCAGGGATGTTCACCAAACTGCTTCATCCTGTCCCTACCAAGACTCCGAGCTATAATGCCTCTTTATAGCATGTCAGTACAGTAAGAGATTAGGAAGGCCTGCAGGCACAACAGCAAGATACATAAAAGACAAGACATTCACAACTTTTATTTAATTCCTTTCCAGGAGAACAGTTTCTTTAGTTCCCTTAGTACGAGACTTTAATAATACTTATATATTTTGAGCCTAGGCAGTATTAGTTCTCTGAAATTGTCTTAGTGAATGTATATAAATTATTCAGTGGCCTTTTCCATTAAAAAAAAAACAAACAACAATGCTTAGATTCCTGTTATAAGATAGTGTAAATACATATTTTCAAAGTGGCTCTAAAGTCATACCATTTCAACAACATTGACCCATGAATAGAAATGGACAATTTCTTGAGCTCTCTGCAGATCTTTAGAAGTTCTGCAATTTTGTTTAATTTCACTGAAGCCCTGCACCTGGGGATGGTAAGGAAATGCAAAAGTTATTAACTCCTGTAAATGAAGAGAGTTGTTCAGGCCATTCCTCTTGTGGCCTGGCAGCTGTATAAAACCACATGAACAGTACTGTAATTGCTCAGATACCCAAAACCTGCTCATAACAACTTATTAATAATTAGTGCAACAATGAATAGAGTGAAGTCGTAGGTGAAGCTTTATGCTGACTCTGCTCTTGCTCTACTTCTTCAGGCAGATCATCAAAGAAAGAGATTAGGGAAAGTGTGATCAGCTTCTTAGGAGGCAGTCATTCCCACTGCCAATGGAGGAGTCCCTTTCAATACAAAATCATTCATCTTGCTACAGGAGACATTAGACCTTAATTAGCTGTGGTACTTTGAGGCACAATGCAGGCTCCAACAACTTCTTCTTCACCTGTATGGACTCTGACAACATTATTGACTCTGTCACTCTATATGCAAGAAAAGCAGACCCCTGAGAACATTCACTAAGCTAAACTTTAATCTCTTCCTGTATCTGACCTTGCATGGCAAACAACAGTGGTGGTTAGATAACCTGTGTGCCAAGAGAGTGGCTTTCAGCCTGACATGTGCAGTCTCATCCTTCCTGAGAATTAACTTTTTGCTACAGCTGTCTGATCTCCCCTCTGTTAATTTTGCAGTTTTGCAGAACAAATGTTGTACTTCACTATGATTGTACAGTGCCCAGACTAATGGCACACTAGGCCAAGGCTATCATTACTAAACTTATTTACTTGCTTACTTGGGAAGCATGTCATCATATTCAGTATTTGTAAAGCATTCGCCATCAAAAGATCAGAACATGCTTTGGAAAGAAAAACAAACAAACAAATCACCCCCCAAACTTTTGTTTTTGCTCACAGGGCAGAAAAACTGATGGCCAGAGTCCTCGTTGGTGCTAATTCGTGCGTGGCAGCTCTTTGCCACAGAGGCGGATTCTCTGGCGCAGCACCGCGCTGACTGAAGTGCCATTCCCCTCGGGAAACAGTGCCAAAATGTGCTCCAAGTCGTGTGCTGACTCAGAGGGAGGGCCTTGAACAGAAACCGAGTTTCTTCTTCATCCCATGGTGCAAATATTTATTTATTTATATATTTTAATCAGTGTACTGAAGAATTATGAAATTAGAAACTAAGGACAATGGTAAGTTTCTGGAATATTTTGAAGCATGCACAAACATACTAAGCATTACCATTTTTTAGATGCCTTAATTAATAAAGACCAGTGTTTAATAATGTCAGCAAATGACCAAACCTGATTGTGAACTAGCAATGTGACTTGAATTACTTTATGGAAACAAGAATGGCAAAAGGTTTTCCATAAAGGATAGGCATGAGAAAAAAGAAGATGTGCATTAAGAGCAAGAAAACGGAAACATCAAAATTCTTATCTTTTACCACAATAGTTGCCTCTCTGATTTAGAGTTTAATAATCTAATAAGTTTTCAAAATTACCTGGTTTATTTCATTTTCTATGTTTTTAAGGATAAAAATGGGGAGAATAAGCTACACACAGAATAAGCTACATAGAGAACATCTGCAGCTAATGCTACTGAAATACTCAAATTTCCAACTCTACCCCATTTTATCTCCCCTTCTCCTGTACGACTTTCTTTCAGGCACTTCTGCAGTGACACACATGCTCACATTTCTTTCTTCTACTGGATGTGTCCCATGTTCTTATCTAAATAATCTTTCCAATGAAAGCAAGTACATCGATAATTGTCAGACACTGGCTAAAATGTTCACTCTTAAAAATATTTTTATATTCTTTTATTGTAATTTGATGACTCAGTTGTCAGAAAGTTATTAGCTAATGAAATACAGAAGGAGCACAGTTTCCAAAAAGACAGACAGAGTTACTTATGCTGTTAACCACATATGAATAGATATGTATATGATGGTGCTACAATTGCTGCTTTCCCTAATTGCTTTCTTTCAAACATGTATCTGCCTGGTGCAACACCTCCTCAGCCACACAGAAGTCAGCACAATATTTTTCTGACTACACTTCTCAAGGCCCATACAGACCCCACAAAGCCATGCTGACTGACCACATGTGACACCACTGAGCACATGTACTGTGCAGTGCCTGTTCCTGCACTGTACACCCTCAGCTTGCTTGGTCATGGTAACTAAAATTAGGGGGCCTGAATCACTGGTTTCTGGTAGCTCCTGGAGAGCTTTCTGACACCCTGAGCTCCATGCAAGGCAGGAAGAGGCCCAGCATTAGGAGAGCCTGACATAGCCCCTGAGTGCTCACACTCCCCTCTGAGTGCTCACACTCCCCAAATTCCCCATTTCTGTCTGTCTGCTTCTTCACACCATTAGAACACCTTTCTTCACATCCAGAGTTCCCCTCCTCTGCTTTCCACACCAACACAGCTGACTGTGACTGCACATTTCCTCTGTGTCTGTATCACAGGGCATAAAAAGCTTGAAATGGGAATTTCAGTCCACTATGGAAAGAAAATTCAGAAGCAAAAAGAATGAACACATATTGCAGTGAACAATCAGGGACTGTAACTTCTGAGATGTTTACTGATCATCTGAACACAGGAAAATGCAATGGTTTGGTTCCCTCAAAGACTACACCACTTAGGCTTGGCTTAGATCAGATTAAGATGAGATAAAGCCACATACCAACTACCACTTATGCATTCAAATGTAACTTGTCATGTTTAAATTATTATGGACAGCCACAGCTCTGCTTCAGCAGAAATCATAAGTCAAAGTCAACTTGCTTTTAGTATTTATGCAACAGCAGTTTTCCATCATGTTTTCAATGCCTTGGCATTAAAAACAGATACAGGGGATCCATTCTAAGGAAAGCTGCAAGTCTGCCCAGAATTGCAGGGAGCTGAGGACTACAGAAAGGATTGCGTTGCCTGTTCATACTTGCCACCCATCTATCCAGTGTCTGAAGATACTTGAAGGAAGGGTTACTTCTCCAGCAAGGAATAAGGAATGCTTCTTAGACAAGATAATAAAAAATGGTGTTCAATAGTCAGGTATTCATGCTCAAAAAAGCACCTCACAGGTACGTTGCATTCTGGTTTCCGTATCTCCACGGAGGGGTTATACTTTGGCATCTGCACAGCAGCAAGAAGAAATGTTGTCCTGGTCATAAACAACTGAGCATGATTCTGATAATCTGGACAGTGCAATGGAGATTTTTATTAGAAAGGACCCTTGACAAGTCAAAAACCTACCACCTGCTAGATGCAGCACTGCAGAGTTAGATAAGCTCTTGTCAGCAAGGTGGCAGGTGAAAATGAAGTGGAGCAAACCTCAGGAAGAAAGCATGAGGGAGGAGAAGAAGACATAAAGCAGTACTGACTGGAGCCTACTTGCCTTTTTTCATCACGCTGTCCTTGCTGTGAGTGGAAAATGCAAAAGTGGTTCTACGCTGCTAAGACAAACTTGTGGTTTATCATTCTGACAGCTGGGTATGTGCAGAAGCACACAAGTTTCCATCTACAAAACTTAACTCTTGTTCACAGAATTTTCCTATATTGTCTGGGACTCATACAAGGGCTGTGATGCCAATTCTGCTCAGACATGCATGATAACAGAACACTGCATGCTATTCAGGACCACAAAATGCTTACTTTAAAAGTGCTTCTCTGTAAACAAAACCAAACAAAATCCTTCAGGTAAATAAGGTGTGTACGAACCAACTGCATATTGAGCACACTGAGACAGATATCATAAATGCAGCAAGCACAGTGCCTCCTGTTTATGCCATGCTCCTGCCTTCATGTACTTGATGACGTCTCTGGCCTCTACACCACAAGCACTCAAGAATCTCCTCAATTCTGCATTAACAGCCAAGATTCACAGGACTTTAATATTTAATTGATGAACACACAGAAAATCCTAGTATGTGCAGTTGTACTCATGACACTGGTCGGCTCTTAATTCCAGTTGTGGTTATGGTGACAATTTGCAGAACTTTGGCTCCTAGTCCTTCAAACTATTATAAACATGCGACCATGGATGAAAATGTTGGCTGTGACTTGCTGGTCATTTTATAAGTTCTCCCCAGTATTATTCTCTGTCCTTTATTAGCTTGAATAATTTTGTGGCCCTTTTTCAGATCACTGATCTTTCATAGATTATTAATATAAATAATATAGCCTGGGTAACTCTAGCATAGATTTATTATTCAAGCTGATGCTTGAGATATGTCACTGAACAAGAAATAAAATGGAAGACATCCATCTGGCAAAGTGTGTGAGTGCAGTGGCACGTCAAAATAGCATATTTAAAGATACACCATTTGGGTATTTTTTATATTAAAAGATACACTCACAATTTAAGGTAGCCTAGTTCATCTACAGCCTTTCAGCAGGTAAGCAAAAGCACCTAAATTCAGCTGCTCCTTCTCAGAGTGATCCATTCTAGCACCTGTAACTTTAAAGGCAGTATAAAAAGATGAACTTCCTGTGCCTAATGTTAGCCTTTGTAAACAGTCTCCATGTGTCATCCTCCAGCCTGCTGAGGGAAACAAGAGCTCTGCATCAGTGTTTACAAAATAAAGAGAAATCACCTTAGGGAAATATTAGAAATCCATGGGGTTTTTTGCTTCCTTGTGAAAGTTTGAACTTTTTCTGCTCAAAGAGCTATTATTAAAAAAAAAGGCATTTTGTGGTGCCACTTCTCAAGTATATAGCTTTACCCTACTGTACTAAGAGAAATGGGAAAAAGGTCTTCAGCTGGGACCTGCATTCTTACTCAGAGGTGGAAGGGCAACATAAAAAAAGAAATTTGCTTTCAGAAATGGAACAGTCTGGCTTAGCTACTTACAGCTTCCACAACAGAAGTGTGTGGCTTACTACAGTGATACTTTAGCTTGTTATGTTCAAGAAACACCCCAGTAGCTCTTGTGTACTGGTTAATCAAAAGGAGCAAAATTTAAGGAAGCGAACAGTATTCCAGTTCCATCACTACCAGCAGCTCCCATTACTGCCAAAATGTCAGCTCATGACAGGAGAGACACCTGAACAGCTTCGTGAAGTACGTTGCCAGAGTGCTGGGACCTAACAGCAGCACAGAAAGGGGGGAGTCCATCTAAAGCAATACAAATGCCCATGTATGACTCTGCTAATTTCAACACCGGGTGCGGTGTTATTTAAATATGCTACCATTTTAGCACAGTTTATATAGCATGCTCTGGGTTTTCCAAACATGCAAACGGTGCTTTGTTGTATATTATCTGACATTTTCTGTTCAGTGGGGACAGGGCTTGAAAAGGAATATGCTGCCATCAACTTGACAGAAGACTAACCCTAGGAGGTAGTGGCAGCAGCACAAGAGCAGTGGAATCCACAGACAGCTCTCAGGGTGAGAAAGGTTATGTCAGCTTCCCAAGGGTAAAATTTCCTCCAGATTGTTCCCTGGGGAGGCATAGGGTTTTTTTTAGAACAGTAAATGTAATAATAGATACATATAAAATTTCCTCATGTGCTTGCTGGAAAGTAGATGCCACCTCCCTCCTCCTTCCTGTGAGTTCAGGTGCTCATCAACCAGGTTTCTGACCATAGAGAGACAAAGTCCTCTGATAGCCTCCCCTGTTGCTATGGGAAGACTTTGTTTTCACCCCTCTCAAGAACGGTTTTGGGAACTCTTTCTGTCACCATTTCTAGTATTTATGGGTGTGCCTTCACATAAGTTGAAAGGAAACAACACTTTGGCTCTTTATAAGACCATTTAGAGCTCTATGAAGAAACGGTGGGAAAATGCCATGGACACATCAATATAAGTCTGAGCCTGATATTTGAAAGAAAAAAAAAGCATTGCTGTGAAAACGCTTCTCATATGTTTTTGAGGATTGAGGAAGGCAGCCTTCACCCTGTTTACAGCTAAGCATTCTTTCTTTCCTCCAGAAGGATCAAAACCAAAAGAACAGGCTCAGGTAAAATCGCTCTGCTTCACAGGGACAGAAGAGCTCACAGTGAGCTTCTGAAGATTCATCATTTATGGAAAGAAGATGATTCAGAATACCTTATTTACTATTATTACCCTCATTGCAGGGCGATTGGGCTAGATGATCTTCAAGGGCCCCTTCCAACTCAAACTATTCTATTATTCTATATACTTTTAGACCTATTTTCCTCTTTCTCCCCAGAAAACAGATTTTGATATTAAATTTCATCACTATATTTTGTGAATTGCAGATATGTTTCTTTTTCTTCTTAGGTGACATTTACTCCTTAGAATGGCTTATCTCTACACTGTGACTTATATCTCATTTAAAACCTCAAAATATATGGCACCTATATGACACACACATGACAGTGTTCTCTATCGACACTTTCTGTCAGGAATGAAACTCAAGTAAAGAGCTTTTTGGATGTAATACAGAGTCAAGCTACTAATGAAGATAAAAGTCAGCAAGGCTTATTCAAGATGACAAAATGAAAATGTATTTCAGAGCAAGCTAGGAGCATGAGTCTTCCTAGAAATTATGCTGAGTCCTCAACTGATTTAAACTGGTGTAGTTTTGCAAGGCATACAGAGCTGTCATTTGTTTCCAGTTTCTCAGCTCCGGATTTGCACATTCCTGATGCATCTTGGGCTGAGTAGCTTCAAAGTAAAAATATCAAATCACTTGTATAATCTGATGATCAAGGACACATACAAGCATGTGAAAGAGAGATGGCAAAAAAATGGCCAGAGGTCTTTTGCTGGTAATGTTGTCCTTCAGAATATTTTTTTAGATGAGTACCCTGACTAAAACAAGTACCTGCACTCATCTTGAGCTGTTTCTGTCTTAACTTGCAGAATTTCTTTTCTATATGATCAGCTTACTTTTCACAAGAAAATTCAGTTTATTTATTCAAAACATTTTCTCCAAGCTAGCCAAACTCTACTAAATTCAATTCAGTTTCAAATCAGCTGCCTTACTGATATCTGTACGCCCTTAAGTCTTGCTTCGCTCAGCCTCCCTAATTTATTTAACTTCTAGTGTGAAAGAAGCCCTCACATTCCCAATGTATACAATTTGGAGAGAGAATCAACACAAGCTTCAGGAAAAAAGAGGTTGTTCAGAAAGTGAGGGGTTTGCTAAAACAGGGCCACCTTAATTACGGGCACTCATAGAGCCATAATGTCTGTAGAACCGACTTTTTGGTTTAATTGCTACAATAATGAACCTCCAAATCCAATTAGTCTACTTTTGGACTGAAAAAGCTCAGCACTGATGATAACCCAGTACCCCCCAGTGGCCCAGAATTGAGCTGGGCCACTTGGTCATTGTTGGTGAAGGTCTGGCTTCTCTTATGGATGTAGTTGTTAAGAGACGTGAACTGACTTGTGACCCTCAGCCTTGTAAATTTTACCTGCCATTCTAGATTTAATTATCAAATGTTTCAGTCAAAATTCAGGATGCAACCAGTATGTCCTAGTCTGCAAGGCAGGAGCTTCTTTCTATATGCCAATATCAAATATATACTTGGAGATCTGAAAGAAATCACTTCTAGTAGGACATTTATTGTACACTCTTTAGATATTTCATATGTGATATCAAATTTTGATTCCTAGCCAGAATTTAATACCTGAGAATCATTATGTGATGGCAAAACAACTCTCCTATTGGGTACATTTCCTGAAAAGAACATGCATTTTCTGAGAATATTTGCTTACTGCTTCAAAACCACCAAAATAAAAACCTCTGGTGTGAAGAAGCGTGTTTGTAATAAGCTTCGGTATAACCACAAAAACACCTCAGCAAATATTCTGCTTCACACCCTCAGAGGTAACACAGACAGGCTGATAATGTCTCTGCTTTGTAGTACTTCAAGGACAGAAACCTTGCAGAGTCAAAGAAAATAAAACAAAGAAGAAGGGAATAATATTTCCAAGCTCCAGGCAAGAATAACTTTGAGTTGTCCAGAATACAACATCTTTTGCTCTAGACATGAGAACTATCCATTAAACATACTTTGACAAAAACTACCTTCCTTCTCCCCAGAGGTTTTCTGCTTTTGCCTCTTATGTCTGCTGCGTGTGGAAAGCATGAGTAACTTGGAGCCTTTAGCAGCGGTCTCGTGTCCTGAAGAAAGAGACTTTGGCTTCAACCAGTGTCTGAAAGAGTCAAGCCGAGCATCAGAGCTCCCGCAGAGTTTAGGCTCAGTTCACGCACAGCAGTTTAATTTAAGCAGGGAAGTAAAGAGATGAGAAAGGGTTCTTTTCCGCTTATTGCCAGCAAGGTTTTATTNCAATGATTGACAGGGGCACTGGCCAATGAGTCGGCTGTCCGCACCGGCACAGGAACCAATGAGCTGTCCCCCTGGGCGGGGAGCGCCCCTGCCGCCCTGGCCGGGGAGCCCCTGTGGCTTGCTACTCCCGGCTGCCTCGTGTGGGTGGGGGGGGAAGGACCGGCCCACACGGCACCGGCAAGATTCAATCCAATTTTTTTTCCTTTTTTTCCTCTTTTTTTTGGGGATACATGGGTAATCAAGTCACTTCTCCCCTGTGGTAGCAGAGGCAGCAAAGCTGGCAGAGGGGTGGCAGCGGAAGCAGGTAGCTGGGGTGGAGGAGCTGCAAGAGCCCAGGGCTTCCCCCTTCCACCAGTGGTGCAGATTTAGGGCCAGGTTAATCACAGTTCACCCGGTTTCTGATCACCCAGTGGTGTGGCTGCTCTGCCCTCACATCCCTGCCCCTCTTCATTCCATCCACACAGGTCTGATGGTGCAACTGCTGCTCCTGGTTCATGCCAACCTGTACTTGGGATGTTACCTGGGTTATGGTAAGGGAATATAAATAACCTTGGGTAGCAATGCTGTCGTCCTTTCCCAGTCCTCCAAAAATCAAGATACACAGGCTTACTTTTTCTTCAGATCTGACACTAGACTGTTTCTCTTTCATGCTTAAGCAAGCTTAGGTCTGTAGAGGGCTTCTAAGATATGATTCATCTGACCTGTTTCACAAATCTAGTTTAAGATGAGATGAATCATGTCTTACAACTATTTATTCCTCTCCACAGGCTGCAGAAGGAGCTTGGGGACACTGACTCAGATTTAAACCTCTGCATTATGAACCTCAAAAGTTAGGTGATTTGAATCCCAGTGTTCAGTTTCAACTAGTGATGAACAAACAGAAGAGGAACAAAATTCAGAACCAGGAGTGTGTGTGGATGACTCAGTGTTATCCACCATTCTAAAGATTTGAAAAAAAAAAAAAAAGAGTGAGAACTTCCAGGAGAATCTTGCCAAAGGCTCATAGATAGCTGTAACACAAAGAAAATTCATGTTGGAAAAAAATAAAAAGTCTTGCAAGGAGTGTTTAAATTGTTTTCTTATTGTGAATGCCTCTGAAATAACTGTGACTTCTCAACAGAAAAACTGAGATATTGTTGCATACTCTAACTGACAAACACATCCTGAGTGTCAAAGAAGGTAAAGATAATTGTAGTGGCTGGTTTTGGTGAAATTTTGTATGTACATGCACGTAAGTGGGACTGGGCTTAAGCAAACTGCAAGACATAATTTTTACAATGACAATATAGCTATGCATCTCAGGTGAGAACAGGCAGCTTTGCTGCTGCTCCATATATCACACCACTCTGATAGCTACTAATCTGCTGCAGAGATCTTACAGGCTAGCAAAGTGATAGAAAAAAAAGAAGTGCAGAAGAATAAAATGCTAAGAATAGAACCAGTCTCTTGATTGCTGCTTCACATGCTGCCCTGTACACTGGATCCCACCTCTTTTCTCTTTTGACTTCTATACAAATAGGTATTTCTTCTTATTTTTAGGAATGTATTCATATAAAAAAGGCTTTTTTTTTTTTCTTTGAGATGGATTTATCTTTAGGAAACTTTAGATCTCTAAAGTTCTTTTGGGCCTTCATCCCATCCTGTTTTTTTCCTCTGCTGTTCTTCTCATTTCACCTCCCTTGCTGGTCCTCCAGAACTTTTAACATGATCACTCTAATGTAGTGTTCCTAGTCAGTGATGGAGGTTTAAAGCAATTATCTTTCATAGCACTTCACTGCTAATGCTGACCTGGAATTTTAGGCAATGTCAGACAGAGCTGCTGAGCAAGGAGCCACAGGGTTCTTCTCCTCCATCTCAGTATTCAGTGCTTCTGGTATTTTCATTCTTCTTGAAGGCAAACTGACTTTTGGACATCTGTATAATTCTTCCCCTTAGGAATATGCATCCTGTGTATTATTCAGTATTGGCTCGTGCTGATAAGTATTTTCACTAGACATTTTGTGAAAATTCTTCCTTTTATTAGAAAAAAAAACCCTGGGAAGGCTATGTCCAGGAAAACATCCTATTCCTGTGTCTGGAAAAGGTATACTCATTTGGGAACTACTTAGAAAAGAAACAGATATTTTAACTGCCCATAACTCCCTTTATTTCAAGAAAAACAAAACAAACTAATTTTTTTAAAAGTACACCTTGGGGGATGTCGCACTTAGGACACGAAAGAAAGATGTAGACATGTTGAAGAGAGGAGTCCGGACTGTGGGCGAAAACTCCGGGCAGGACTGGCCTCGCACTTTATTTTATATCCTCTAGAAACCACAGTGGATTGGAGGGAGAAATAGCCACCTCTCCATCACACTGGTCAAAGGAAATATCCATCAAATTTCTCCACCCAGGAGAAAGGAATGCAAACAATAGGATACAGTTACAAAAACATGGCTATGTTTATAGAGAGTGTATGATAAACTGTTACAGAAGAATGAAAACATCGAAGAACTGCAAAACTCAGGGCAACAGGGGAAGGTACCAGGTGAACAAAAAGAGGATACTTAAGTCTTTCTCCTATTCAAAAATCCAACTTGTGCATAACAGTTTTTCATCACTGCCCTTTTGTTGCCTTATGTTTTAACCCTTGTATTTTTCAAACACTGCATTGTCTGGCGTGTATGCTTTATATCTCATTGGTTGCTGTTTTCTATAGACATAACACTACCACTTTGTACTTACTTTCCAAGGACACTTAGACTGCCCAGACCCACGCTTCTAAGGGGGCGGGAGCGAGCTGGGGGGAAATTGTAAAGTTTTAATTGGTAAATCTATGCTGATATGCGAATGGACCAAACCTATAAAAGTGTGGAGAACTTGTGACTCGTCATCCATTTTGGGTGATGCCCCAAGGAGGGGGCTTTGTCTGCCCTAAATGTACCTTTGAAGGCCCTTCAAATAAATACCCATCTTTTATTCCCTTACTCCTGCCTGGCCTCATTTTTTGGGCTAGCCTTTTAGGCATCACTTTAAACCAGCTTTAGAGAAAGAACTACCTGTACAGGTAAGTCTTTGCATTCCCATTCAATCTTTGGACTCTCTGGAGATACTTCCATTAGCTAAACTGATTTTAAAAGAGTGTTGGTGAGATATTTCTCCAGATCTGAATTTCTCACCTGCAGAAGGGACACAAGGTATGGATTGATGCGTCAGTCGTACTACAGTGAAGGCAGCCAAGCTTGCTGAGTTGCAGAAAAGAGATGTATCGCATAGCTAAATGCATAAGAATTGCATGAATCTATTTCTATGTACACCTGTTCTCCAGTTACTGGGGAGGAGACCAGCATCAGAATGGCCTTTTAAAAGGCAACAGTCACAGTACTCTGTTTTTCTTTGGCACACTCCCTTCAGGGACAAGCCTTTAAGAGAGGCAAGGGAAAAAACAGATTCTCATTAATCTACTTATGCCCAAGTATAACTCAATACAGTTAAAATGGATTTTTTTTTTCCTATTCTCTGACCTAAGAAAAATAAACACAGAAAGACAAACCTCTTTTAAATTTTGCATCCCCTGCAGGAAATTAATAATGTATGAAATAATTCTTCCTACACTTCCAGATGTATTATTGGCATTTACTTAATGAAAAAGCTAGAAATTCTTCTCACCATAGACTACTATTTCTAATTCAGTGACAGCTGTGATCCTGACGCTATGAAGAAAGAGGGTAGAGATCTGCAACAGGCAGGATACTGGATCTGAGAACATGAAGGTTTTGGGTTTCTACTTAGTGACAAACTAGCATTTTTGGGGAAGATAACTCCACACACATATTGAGAACAAAATCAGATAGCTTTTATTCATTCAAGCATGCAATTCTAGCAGACAACCTTTAACAGCAGGTCTGGATCTGAATGGTACTGTTTGAATACATTTTGAATTGCTGCACAGCTCCAGATTAGCAGTGCTGCAAGATCAAACGTCTGAGATGCAAAATTCTGCTGTTGCAAGTCGCAACATATAAAACCCACACTGCCTGCTTTTAGCAGATTCTCACCCACCACAGTGCCTCCATAAGCCTGTGTCTGTGGTTCACTCTACATCTGTAAAAGGCTGAATTGGCTTCCAGTGCCACGGGAGGCATGGTACAACCCATCCTGGTGCTGGGTAGGGTGGTGGGTCTCCTTCCTGCCCTGCCTCTCTTATCCAGGAAAGGATGGTGTTCACCCAGGAAAACACATCAGCTCTGCCTGGGAAAAGGGGGGAGTGGGGCTGCTGTGAGACTTGGAGCAACCACCCAACCCTGGTGTTGCTTGTGCTTCCTCTGGTTACTTCATAGGAGTGACACAGATCTCCTCAGCTATTATTTTGAGGGGGCAAAGCAAATTTGGTTAGCCATGTATAAAGCTCTGGAACAGCACATTTCTAATAGGTAGGTAGAGTACTAATTTAATGGTAAATTATATATTTGGGTTAGCAGCTTGGCTGCTTTGTTGTTTGGTTCTTTCAGACTACTTGGATGGCAGCCATCAGTGCTCTGTGATTTATCCCTATTTAATTTTTCCACTTTTTCAGACCCTTGGCTGTTGGTAATTCAATTTCTGGCAACTGCAAGCCTTAACTCCCTATTGTAAGTTATACCCCTAGGCAGACATACTGCCATCTGCACTGCAACGGTGGTGGTAGCTAGTGGATGCAGAGAGACAAGTGTCCAGATGCCACTTGGGCTCTGAAACAACTTTGATATGCAAATGACTGTTTGGATTAGAAATATTATCTGAATATATATGCCTTTGAATATGAGCCTCTCAAAAACATTAGGGTGCTCTCCCAAGAGACCCCTCCACTCCATTTCTATATATTTCTTGTCCTGACAGCTTACATGGATGCAGAAAACTTTGTATTTTCCTTTTCTCATCCTCCAAAATCATCAAAGGAGGAGCTAATCCCCATCCAGTCATCCTTAACACACATTCACTTCATTTCCAACATTTTTCCTGATCCTCTCCTCCCAATCTCCATGCTTTCCAGAAGGAATTCTCTTTTGGGAGATTTACACTTACAGCAAATCATCAACTTCTGCTTTTCTGAGAAATATATCCTGTTCCCAGCTGCTGGCAGCAGCTCTCCACAGGTTGCAGGCACAAAGCAGTGGCACAAGGTGCTGCTGCACTTAAGAGCAGGGAGACATCATTCCCTGTCCAGCAAGCCTGAAAATTATACAAGTCTTGGCCTGAACGAAAGTGGAATGATTATATTTTAGACATAAATTACCTCAAAATCTTTCTAAAAAAGCTCAAAAGGACATCACCTACAGTGAGGTGGGAAGATAATGCAGGAATGCTCAGATCAGCACCAGTATAAGCCCATCTTTCTGACCTCCTGTGTGACACAGGGCCTGACCCCACACGTACTCACTCCTGAGACAAACCTATAATTTCTCAGTGAGCTACAGACAAACCTATAATTTCTCAATGAGCTACAGCACACCTTGATGAGCTACTAGCAAGAAACAAGGATGCTGCTAATTCTCCATGAGCTAGTTAACTTAGGATATGGAAAGGCTGTTTGGCCATGGTTGCATCTTCCTGTCCTCTGATAAGAAAGGGGGACAACAGTGGTTATCCTGCATGATAACCAAGGGAGTGGAGAATTCCTCATGACACCACTGGAGAATTTCTTTTTTTCTTTCTATGTCTCCTGGGATAAATATTTAGATGTATAAACTGCAGGTTTATTGGCATCTCCTAAGCAGAGATCCACATTATATTATCCAGGGAGTGTTTCAGCTGTCTCTACCCAAAGGCTTCAGTATCTGTCTAATATCATATCTTTGAAGTTTCTGGACTTCACAGTGAGAATGCAGTAATTTGGTCCTTGTTGATAGGCACACCTATCTATAATACACATGCAAACAGTCTGTGTGGACGACAGCCCACCATACTCAGCCTTCATTTCTGTTTTAAGGTTACCTTCCAAAGAGAATGAGGTGACACAGAAGGACTTCAGGATTTCTAACACCTATTCTCTGATAAACTGTTATGAAAGTCATGACACAAAAGGTAAATCGATCACAAATATTTCCTGTCCCTATTTTAAAATGACTGCATTCTTGTTCTCTAAAGACACATATTTGCTGTTGCCACAGCTAAGTTAATGAAAAAGAAAGGGAAGCCCAAGCCAGAGAGAACAGAGAACAATTTAAAGACATTTGGGGAACATTAAATTTAATTCTGCTGGAGGGAAATACTCACTTTTCACATAATTTTGTTCTTGTGGAATAGAGGACTTGTTACAGCTTGGCAATGCTTTTTAAGAGATCTAAATTTTTAACAGAAAACAAACCCTTTAAGATACTTCACTTGCATTGTTCCAAATTCTTTAGCTCTAATCAACCTGGTTTTGATCTTTTAAGAGATATTTTATTAACATAAGCAGAAGTTACATTGTGTCTGCATAAGATGTGACTCAAAGAAATGATTTTATACTACTTTAATGTAGGACTGTTTTCAAAAATGAATCAAAAAAAACCTGTGCAAGTGACTAGTACATCAGCAAAGACTTTCAAGAAATGATTTTTTTTTCCAGAATTAACCAATGCTGACAACCATTTTAGCACTGGCAACTGTGACTATGATATCTAGTCAATAGTTTCTCTTTACCTCAGTTGGAGTGACCAACAGCAATTAAAAGGCAAAGAATGTGCAATCAAGGTATGTGGGTGACTGCTATGACATTTGAAAA
The DNA here is from genome assembly GCA_013398175.1 of Climacteris rufus. Taxonomy (NCBI): domain Eukaryota; kingdom Metazoa; phylum Chordata; class Aves; order Passeriformes; family Climacteridae; genus Climacteris; species Climacteris rufus. The sequence continues at coordinate 239,785 of VZRZ01002930.1, forward strand.
GTTGCAGGTTATGTTTCACCCACAAAATTGAATAAAAGACATTTTTACTCCATAGTCAGAGCAGGGAGTTCTTCCACACTCCTCCAGATTGACAGGGATAATTTTCCCTCAATTAGAGCAGTTTATTATTCCCCTTTGCCCTTGGTTTCCTGGCTACTATGCTTTTGCAGCTGAAGTGAATCCACTGTTAGGAAAGGGACGGTTTATGCTGCTCCTTTTTGTCTTGGGAGTAGGATCAAGGTGCATTTTGTGCAATACCTGGCAGGACAGGTTAGCCTGAAGCAGAATCCAGGGCAACACCTTTGCTCCTCTGTGTCACTGATCTATTTCTCTCTACTGCATTGCATTCTTCTATTCTTTCAGTCTCTCTTTAAAATCTGTTTTTTCTTATGGTTAGGGAGGCCCTGAGTTACACAACCCTCCTTCCAACTGATTTCTGTTTTCTGGAGATATTAAATGACAGGACAGAGAATAGGATACATCTGGTACATAAAAAACAGTGGGAGCAATCCTTCTAGTGGTTGGGAATACACATCTCAAGAAGAATACGGGTTGTGCCTTAATTCCTGGCAGAAACACCTAATCCATCACTTTAAACTATAAGATTTTATTTTAGTTACAAGAGGGGAAATAAGACCAAGTTCTTATTGGGGAAGTGACAAAACAGATGACTGGCACAAGAGAGAAGCTTACAGCTGGTACTTACACAATTTAAAGAACATAGCTGTGCTCTCTCAGAGGTTGTCTGGGTATGTCAGTTATGATGTGGTCAGCTTGTGATAAAACCACCTGTTAATAACAATCACACCTGAAACCCAAAAATGTTCAGAGATAGTCTTTATTTAAAAAAAAACAAACAAAAACAAACAAACAAAACCAAACATGCAAACAAACAAACAAGAAAACAAAACCAAAACAAACAAACAAACAGCAACAAGAAAAAACCAACAAAACCCAACGCAAAAAACAAACACAGTGCAAAAAAATAGAAGTGTTGTTAATTCTGTAACATACCTTGGGTAAAAAATCTTACAATTATTCTGCAAAAACTCAAGTTAAATGGAAGAAGGAAACTTTAATCTGCAATGGAAATCCAGTGGCTTGATACAAAGTTCTACCAACACAACTCCAAAATCAAATGCGGGTCAAATGCCTGGATTAGTGAACCATAATAGTACACCGGATCATACATAGCTATTCCAATTTCCTTAGGATGCAAATCAAGAAGAAAAGGTTTAAAAATGTACTTTAGTCAATATCACTCTACTTCTAGAAACATCAGGAAAAGCACTAATATTGTCCAAACTTATCCCTTTCGCATTTTAAGCAGACCTTGCTCCTTTCAAACACTCAGAAAGCAAAGCACAGACTGCAGAGCCTTATAAGACATGGTTCTAGAAAAGCCAGTAGTCATGAAAAACCTTGACCCAAGTCTTCAGGTGAGCCAGCAAAGATTACTGTGCAATATGACTTATATAGTTGAAAATCACAAGATTAGAAGAGGCATATAAAAAAGTGTAATTGTTTTCTACAAATAGTGAGATTCCTGTAGGCCCTTGCTGCAGTTACAGTTTAGTGGGATCCCTTTGAAGCCAAAGGATGAGCTAGCATGTGCAAGAACATCAAAGTAGTCAAATAATGACACATTGGTGTGGCAAATGCTATGGCTTTCCCTTATCTGTTCACAGCTCTGCATTTCTGCAGGGCAACGTGGAGAGCATGCCAATGTGCACAGGGACTGCCTGACGGATATGAACGCTCGTCCGTGATGATAACAAATGGTACAATTATCAGATTCACAACAAAGCACAGAACTGAAAAATTACTGATTCAGCGTTCATATCACATTACCCAATCTACCTGAAAAGAATGCAGTGGGAAACACTGTTATGAATTTTGAAAAACGTTAAAAATCATCAGACCATACAAAAGACATCTCTCTAATCTATGAGCTATTTCCTGGCCACTTATCACATTTATTCCAGCAGTCTGTGTCCTCGAACTGTTAAAATGTAGCATTAGCAGGGGAAAGTATTCAGTGCTATTTGAGTGTTTGAGAGCTCCTTGAATCCAAGATTTCAAACAGCTTTGTAAGCAAAAGTGACAGTGTTTATCAGGAAGGGTAAAATTCAGGAAAATAATTATATACACTTGTAGTTAATTCTTTCACTATCAAAATGCAGAAATTGATCTGTGAAAAATAATTATTAAGAACTCTTAAGAGTGAAAATACAATGGCAATTTTCTAAATTAATTTAACACTTGACTTCCTTTAATTAGTGATAAATTGTTTATTGCAAGTTCTTTAATCACCTTCTATTTACACAAGGGAGGCCCAATCTTGGTTGAGCTACAGAAATCACTGCAATAATAAACAATACAAGATAGTATCTAATCCTTATGTTTTGTCTTGGTTTGTGGAAGAGACAGCAAAAGAGCTGGAAGACTGATTTTTATTTCACTGTGTAATGTTAAATACAAAACCTAATTGAAGAGAAAGTTAGGGAGCAGGGAGTAAGCAGACCTTCTCAAATCATGGGTACATCCACATGCCCTATGTCATATCCCATCATAAACTCATCAGCTTCTACTTGAAATATATCTTTTCTTGAAGTATTATGGGAAGCCTAAGACAAAACATCAGTTATCCAGCTGATGGGAAAATAACTTCTAACCTTCATGGCTACTTTATACTTCATTGGTTTTGTAAATTGCCTTTTACTGTAAATTTACTTGTACTGGTTTTATTATTTGTCCTAGTGACATGTCCGTGAGCAGCAAGAACATTCTCTCTCACATTTAACTATTTTTGGACTAAACCAGCCAAGTTCACTTAGTCTTTTTTTGTTAAAGCAGACTCTGTTTACCTCAGAAAGCCCTCTCCATTTCAGTTTGAGTTCATTTTACTGAACTTGAAGAGCAGTACAGTACCTTGTATTTTAGATGGATTGCAACTTAAGTTGAATATTTCCTAATTTCCTTTGGGTATACACCAGCAAATATATCTTAGGAACATTTATATTTTTCACAGGTATATGAAAGCCTAAACTGCTACAGACACAGCTTCTCTTTGTCACCTTCAGTCATCCTAGTAACACTGAACCCACAGATGCCCTCCTTTTCCTCAGCTATTTTTAACAGATGGGCTTTGAGTTTACAGCTAAAATCTTATTTTATGTTATGGCTCAGGGAAGCCTTTTTGATACCAGACAGACAAAAAATCATCTCAGTATTAACATTGTGCAGCTTATTAGCACAGCATAGTTCTGCTGAATTTCATTGCACCACACAGAGCTTCATTTGAGATGATTAAAATTTAATATCAAGACGTTCAACTAAGCTGTGCTGGAAAATCTGCCATTAAAATTCGTTTAAGTTTCATCACACCAATCCATGGAAAAATCGACTATGACAGGCTCGGAAAAGATCACATTTAAATAATGCTCTTTATACCCATACAGAGCATATAGAAAAAGTCAGCACCAAATATCACAGCAACTTTTTAACACAAACAATACTCCTTCTTTGCTAGCTCTTTGAGGATATATAGGAAGCAAAATGGGAGAGCAGAAGAAAGACAGTGCTTTGAGGTAAAGGCTGCTGATCTCATCAAACTGAAATAAAACAGATAAAACAGAATGCAAACAAGAATGAGGACCGTTTCCACAACATATGATAAGCTACAGTAATGTGAATAATACTTTGGGTTGAATTTTAGTTGGAAGGAGAGACATTAAACAGCAAAGTTTTGAACAACTTTTTTCTCAAACATGCTTTGGTGACCATGAGGAACTGCTAGAAAAGATAAGCACAAAGATAGTTGGAGTTTGTTTTGGTTGGGGTTTTTTTGTTTGTTTGGTTTGGTTTGGTCTGGTTTGGTTTTTTTTTCTGGTCCGGATTTGTGTGCATTAGAGATTTCTTTCTTTGGCTGTGTTTTTGGTTTTGTTGTTGTTTTTGGGTTTTGGTTGGACGTTTGGGGGAGAGGGAGGGGAAGTACTTGTTTGTTTGTGGAGTTTTTTCCTTTATTTTTAATGGTAATAATTTATTTTAAAACTTGTTTCCAGTTCTATCAACAGTACTTAGCTCTTGGAGGGCTGTGTCTCTATTTTTGGCTTGCATTCTAATCAAAGTGCTCCAGACACACTGTCTCAGTCACAACCAGCAGACCTGCAGTTACTCTGGCCTGGCTGAGTTCCTCACAAGCAAACTCCAGTTCTGGAATTAGATGGCCATAAGAATAAACCTTACTTCCCTGACTGCAAATTTCTTTAATATTTTTGATTATTCCCTCACTCTTGTTTGATAAACCATATTAACACAAACCTATATTAATTTTTTTGTAGTTCCTTTTCCATTATTGTACATATTCCTACCAGCATGTGTGTCCTACCACAATTTCCATTAATACATCATATCTCTTGATTTATGACTTCTTTTTCTAATGTCACAACATATCCCTCTTTACCACACTCTTATAACAGGAGAGGGAATCAGCTTCTCTTCATTATTCCTTCATACTTTGCACCTGCTGCTGAAAGAACTGGTTTTTTTCCCTAGTGTTCAGACAGTTATTGCACTTGTGCTCTATGCAAGCTGTGGTGGGGAATTGCAATCCATCTCCTCATGACTGATGGCTACATCCAAACCAACAACTTGCTATCTTGTTTCCTGCTTTCCCTAGTTGCCTGTGGGGTCAGATGTCCCTCTTTTGGCCCAAGTCTCTGTCCTATTACTTATATATTATATATACTCTCTGTGCATTCCTTCTCCAGCAGGCTAGACCTGGGGGATCTCAGAGCAATCAGTGGAACATTGAATAGGTCATCTTCATCCCATCAGAGCTGTGACCATGGTCAGGATAGACAAGCTTACTCTAACCCTACCCCCTCAAAGTTTATTAATCTAACCCTGACATCTCACAGGATTCGCTATGCACCAGCGCTGTCACTCGTGAACATATCTGCACTGCAGTGCAATGTTTAAGGATTTGAAAATGCATGGCAAGTTTATGCAGATGAGAGGAAGGCAGGTTGCATGTGGTCTTTGTTTTCAAATTTTTCCTTAATGAAATGTTGTTATTTTGGGAAGAATTTTAATGAAATGCATGTAGGAAACAAGCAGAAATTGCTTTAAAATTAGATTTACTTATACATTAACTGCAAATTTTGTCTGGAATGACCTGATTCAGTACTTAATGTTTATCATCAGAAGTTTGATGACAAAAACAGCCAAAAAATGCTTTTGGTCCTTCAAACAGTTGGATAAAAGCATAATTTAGTTGGCTTATTAATGGGCAGAAAGTCAGCAGGACCCAGGAATATGACTATCTGCCTAGATGATTAGAATAAAGAATATTAAAAGAAAACAAAAATGTTTCTATTTCCACTTTCTGAGATCATAATTTTTAGCAGTTATATAGAATATGAGTACTAAAAAGTAAATGAGTTACCCAGTGTTACATTTGTCAGAGGTATCTCGAAGAGTGGTAGGCAGAGATATTTTGTGATGCTGCTGTTTGCTGCAAAAATGTGTGTCCAGGTATAATAAGCATCCATGAGAGACTGCATTCTTTGTGTATTCTACTTCTGCTATGATGCTGAAAAATGAAACTGATTTACCTCCTTATCTATTCCAGCTTTTGTTCTTTTACTAAGAATCCACTGACCCATATAACTGTTTTTTTATTCACACCATAACAGTTTTCTCAGAGACTCAGCAAGCTCATTAATTTACATTTCAGAACTAGAAACTCCTCTTTCAGAAGGGAAAGCTATTTTGATCTAAGACTAGACAGGAGGAAAAATTAATCTGTTCTGGAAATTTTCATTTCATTTATTTAATTTTATGACCCTTGTTATTAGACCTGATTTCTCATTTGACCTTATGTGCCTTTAACTGAGGGACATACACCTAATAATATCCTGTCTGTTCAAATATTTCTATCTAATTCTAGTCTTCACAGGAGACCATACATTATACAATCACTGATACAACCATCCAAACTGTTGTATTACAACTAGCTTTTTTTCAGCTCTCCCTAACATTCTTAGTTGCTTTTGTTGTGCCTTTTGTTTCTCCCATTGCTGCTAATAGCCCTTGAGTTTTAGTGCCTTTTGCATTTTTTTCTTTTAAAATTTCTGTCAATGGACTGTGCTATTCCAAGAAAAATCTACACAGTCAGGCAGAAACTGAACACAAATTTTTTGCCTGGGGTGTAAACTGGCAGGATGCAAGCTGGCTCTGGTCTGGAATTTGATGTACAGCTGTGCATAAGCAAATACATTTGGCAAATACTTTGATAACACCTAATTTTCCCTTTAAGGCACTTTCTCCAGTTCTTCAGATATTTCCTTGATCCACCCATACACTTTCCTTAGTTTTTCCAATACTTTATGTGTGTGTATGCATACATGTCGGTACACACATGTATTTTTTTTTTTTGCAGCAAGTCTGATTTTTGGAGTATGATTAAAAAGGTATGTATATTCCCAGTTAAGGGGCTTAATGTGCTGCTCATTCCTTTGATTTTGCACAGCACTTCACAGAGATAAGCATTTTTGATTTCCTTAATCTTAGGGTCATATTGTTTTGATCCAATGCTGTTTTAGGGTTGTTTCACCTGTTTTGTTTTTTTTTCCCTAGGAAAAAAGACATTGATGCATACAATTAACAGGAGTACATAGAAAATGAGTTAAGGCAAATTCTTGATTTGCCTACTTTTGTGTAGCCTATGGCTTATCCCAATTTATTAAGATTAACAGTGAAATTATTCTAATGCAAAGCAAGCAATTTAACAAGTATGTACTTTGAGGAGTGGGATTTTATTATTTCTTTTCCAGGCCAAACTCTAATTCTGCCAATTGGAGGCATCTCCCTCTGCCCCCAGAAACCAACCACTTCCAATGAAACATCAGCAGAGAACATTTTCTAGCCAGCACTCTGCATCAATACTGTTCATGCAGCTGAGAAGCAGCTGGCCAGATTTTAATTGAGTTTTTCCAAGTAATGGACCTCGGCATGGGATCAAGCACAAAGAAGATACGAAGCAACTGAAAAGCAGAGGAGGTTACAGAGATTCAAATGGCAAATCAAGCAGCAGTAGCTGCTGTGGGCAGGCGTCTCAGAGAGCTGCAGCAAATTCCAGTTTGGAATGCCTGGATGATACCTCCTTCCCACCTGGCCTCCCAAGGTTCCAAACACTCCTTAAGGAATGTTTTCTCCCCATGGTGGCTCCCACACCTGTACCAAGGATGCTGGCTGCACACTGGGGCTTGAGCACCTGCAGCTCTGCCCATTGGGGCTGTGGGCTCGCTGGTGCTGCCTGGGGCAAGCACCCCCCTTCTGCTGCCAAAAACCCCTTGCTCCTTGTGTCAGGAGATACCAAATATGCTGACAGTCTCCTTTGCCCCTAAGATGCCCAAACTTTGGAAGACTGATGGAAGCTGTAGTGCAATTCAAACCCAGCACTTTTTGGACACGCTGCACTGCGATGAAACAGTGTGAGAAACTCATCTTCTAGGAAAACAAATCCTCATTAGATGAAAAATACATGGAAATATCTATAAAGAATATGTCAGAGCTGTACTGCAGGGTTTCAGTGGCATTTGCCTCATACTCATCAGTGAAATTAATTCACAAGACTTGCCATGGTATGCTGATAGGACACAGCTGTAATACTTTAAGCTGTTGTTAAGAATTCTAAACATGACAATCAGAACAGTTTTCTTTATATACAATTAGAACATTTACTTGCTTGTTCATCTCAAAATTAAGTAGTAAAAGCAAATAGGAGCTGGGAAAGCAGCCAAGCAATAAGATTGATGGATTGCCCAAATACATAAGAATCATATCCACAGCTTTCAAACATTCTCTCAAAAGCAGAGAATCAGGTCTTCAACATTACCAAACAACCTGGTTAGACAGGATGCTATTAAACAGAAGACAAAGTTTATCTGTGAGGTGTAGCTTACACAACTACTTGTTGCTCAAAATAGTGTGCACCTCCATAAATCTGTCTCTGTTTTAGCTAATTACCAGAAATAAATGTCACTTTTCTTTATTCTTCAATTACATCAGACATACAGTTGTGCATTGAAAGACATACCAATCATGTCACCTATTTTTTTTTAGAAGAAAATTATTAATTTTGCTTTCCAACTGCTTCTTTCATAAAACTACAGATCACTTCCCCACAGCACAAGTTTTCTTTTGTTCATACATTACAATCAAAGTGGATCAATCCTTAAAATCAAAGGATCCAGATTTCAAATTATATCAATTTCTTCAGCACTGCCATCATCTCTAAGTCAACATTTTTCAAACCAAGTATTAAACAAGCATTTACAGTAGGAATGGAGTATACATTTCAGAAATTGAATCAAGTTTGGTATGTTCACAGGCAGATTTTCCAGTGAAAGGCTGGTATATTCAACCTGTAGTTGTCACCAGAGGAATAAGAAGAACTATTCAAAATTGGGCAAATAATTCAACTAAAGATATTCTAATTAAGCACATTAACTGCTTTTTCATTTAAAATAATCCAAATCAGAAATCTGAATTCAGTCTCAGAGAAGGTGCTGAATACAACTCCCTGTGTTCAAGTCAAAGTAATCTCAAAAACTGTTTCTGATCCTCACTGACTAAATCAAGGCCACAGTTGTGCATTCAAAATTCACATTGGTTTTTTGTTATTGTTATGTGTGACAGCTTAAGTCAATGTGAAGGATCAGAATTCATGGCACAGAGCTTCCAGAAGGATTCAGTGTCTCACCCCAGCAGGAGCTATTGAAAAACCAAGCCTTTTTAGGCTCTGATCAAGGAATAAAAATATTGCTGACAGGTCCAAAAACTTGTTGAAATATTTTTCACAAGAGAAGTTGCTTATGAGACAAAAATCTAACAAATATATGGCAATAAATATCTTCAAAGGCTTTTGTAAGTATTAACTAATGAAGATTAATTTCACTAAAACTTCTGCTTGACTCTTAAGTGGTTGATTAAACAAAACAGCCAAATAAACCTACCTGCATGCTTAAACTAGAGAATGACTTCTGAAACAGATTTGATCCACATTAATTACTTAAAATAAAAAAGCATCATGTATTTTACCTGCATATATTGAATGGACATTACTCAGAAATCTCTGAACTGTAAGAGTTGCAATAGTCCTTCTGGTTTTCAAGTTGTGGTTCAGTTTTCCATATTATTGTAATTACTGCAGCTGCACTGTTGCCAGCAAAATCCTAGACTCTAAGCTCCTGGCTATGACAGCACATCTAAGTAATCACCATGGAATACTAGGCTAAACTCAAACAGGTTTCTTTTTATGAGCTATATACATGAGCAAAAGCTCATAAAGAGCATGTTTAAACAAAGCAAATCAATTCTAGTCAAGCCTCCCTACTTAATAGATTCACACAGCTTATTAAGATGAGCAAACATGCCTTAATGAAGAACACCCATCTTCTAAATGAGAGAAATAAGACCTTGGTTGTGCTATTCAGGCAGGGCAGGGCATAGCCTCAGTTTCAGGATGTCTCAGTGCTCAGAGCAGCAAATCCATTACGAAATGAGTTTACTGTGGACTTCTCACTCCTCTGCCCATTACTTATTGTTCTATTTTGCTACCTAGAAGAGTTGTCTTGATTATCTGATGACTCCTCATTGGATACCTCACCCTTTGCAGGATAGCAGGAGTCACAGCTGTAGTGACCTCATATTCAGCTGGACTTTTCAAATGACAGGACAGTTTCTTCCACTTCCCCATCTAGAAAATCCCCAAGTATTTCAGAAACTTCTAAGATGTAAACAAATACTTCTAAAGGAAGATTTAGAGTAATATTCTTAGTCAGTGGAAACTACCACTATCATTTCCTATAATGAAAAGTCTTCCTTTCACGTATTTTATTCCAACCCCAGTACAAATCAGAGAAATCGTCAGTGTAAGTCAGTCAACAATTGTGTCATCCTTGGACTGTGCCATCTCAGATGCTAAAAGCTTTTTCCACTGGCTTGTCATTTGTAGGAAACAACCGTAATGGCTCTAATTTGTCTGTGAAACAACCATTGCCACGCCTGTGAGTGATGAATGCTGCTTAACAGTGTAAACATTCTTTTAAAAATGTACCCAGACACATAGATCTGAAGGCAACAGTTCCATACCAAGAAACACTACTCTCCTCAGATTATACCATACTTGGGTAGGAATGTAGTCAGAGTATTCCGAATTACATCTGTGAGAAGAACAAATGGTCTGGTTTTTCTTGTATTTTTGCCCCAGTAGTTGTGAGTACAGACAGCACATTCAACAGAAGTGAGAAAAAAGTTATTATTTTAATTTGCATCATTTAGCAACCCCTTAACCAGAGTAAATTTGTGCAGATGACTGACTAGAAGTAACTGGAAGGCTCAAAAGCTCCACAACAGAAATTGATGAGCTGAGAATCTCTTATAGGCACTGGGCATGAGTCTGTGGTTCATATACACAGACACACATCACATTCAGAAATTAACTACTCCATTCATTATGTAAATTTTTACAGCTAATTACAACGTATATGCTAAGAAGTGCTTCATATTCCAACAGATTTTGATCTTTATGAAAATTAATAAACACAGAATTGGTAACTAGATTAATCATTCAATAAAAATTTTTAAAGGAAAAATATAGGAAAAGGAAAACAATTACTAAACAACACTGTGGCTCATGCAGAATTCAGAATTTCAAATAGAAAATCTAGTTTGCTTAGAGGTTTTCCTGTTTATCATACTTTTAAAATTGGCTGTCTGACATCATCATTTACTGTGCACAGTACATCTTGCAGTCATTCATATTCTCTCTCTGGTTGTGTCATCTCTCTAACCAAACAAAATGAAAATATATAGTTATGTATGAGGAGAATTCAAATGGATAAAATACTAATATATAGTATTGGATGACATTAGACATAGCTGAATAGAATATCACCAACATTACTGAGCAGATTAAATTAACATTCTTCTATAACATTAAAACTCTGTCACAGAACGTAGCTCAGAGTACCTGCCTTTCTCTATATTTTATTCAAATCAGCTCCAGGCTTTTCCTTGCTTTGTGGCTTTATACTAATGGAGAATTATGAGGAACACTCAATTGCTGCCCAGGTACTATCACAGGAGTCCTGAGCCCAACCAGGCAGTCAACACATACATTGAATAAACAATGTGGTATATGCCACATGAATGTCTAGTTCTTTAGTGAACAGAAATATTTTTATACTTTGTTTTCTTTTCCCCTCATCAGTCAGGAGATACTCTCGTGAACTGCAGAGACTTGTAGTTTTGTGGTTAGAGCAGTATTTCCTCATTAACTACTACATATCATACATCCATAGACCATGAAAAGAGAACCAATCATACACTAGAGTTGAATCCTGACAAGCTACAGAGATGCTATGTGTTACCTAAGGCACAAACCCAGGTTCCACCTGTTTTATTGAAACAGTGATATGTCACACCATGGCACCACAATAACTTCCAATTTAAGCATTTTACTACAGCATTTAAACACAGTTGTTCTTACTTGACAAGAAGAACCATGTTTTTCCTTGATATATGTTTTCCTTTAGGCTTCCAACTTCAAGAAGATTTGAACAGAAAAGTAGCTTTTTCCTCACTGACAGAAGTGTACATGGATAAACTTGATGCCATCTCTTATTGACATTTTTCTCTTGGCTGGCTTTTTTTCCTATCTTGACTTACATTTCTTCTTCAGACAGGGAATTATATGTAATTTCCTTTGTGATTTTGTGCAATATTGGTACCATTAAAGAAATACAGGTTCATAGGCCAGAAAACCCCAACTGTTTCCAGATACTTCACACAAAACATCTTTCCTCCCATGAAAACATTAAAGCTGCAATATCACAGTCTGCCTTAGGTGTTCCCAAGGTGAGATCTCCTCCACATTTCTATCTGTAGTGGTAATGCTTCTTTCATAAGAAATATTACAATATGCTACAGTTAATATGGTATCTGAACTGCAAATCATGCATTTCTGGCATACTGGAATTTCTTTCATGACACAAAATTCAGGCTCTCACTGACATTTCATGGTGTTAAAATGATATTTTATGATGGGGAAAAAAAAACACAAACAAACCAAACAAAAAAGCCCTAACTGAAAAACTCTACATTATACATTTTCATTCCTTTATAAATTTCCACTGACATGAGGTGATCTACCCTGATTGTACTGAGTATCCATGAGTAAGCTAAAGAGAGAAGTAGCCTGCTTGATCAGAAGTATTTACAAAGCAAATCTCAAACTATGTCAGCAGTCCTGCAGTGATGCATGTGGAGCTTGATATTCTTTGTGCTGACATCAATGATACATGTATTTCAGTGGGAGGCTTTAGAGAAATGAAATGAAAAAAAGGGATAATGATCAAGACCGTTGAAGTCACAGGGGAAGTTGTGCATATTGACTTAGACTAAGGCTAGGTAACATACGATGATGTAAGAAACTAGGGCTTGTAGGAGGAGAAGATCAAGCAGACAAATGGAAGAACAGACCATTGAAGGGAATTATCAGAAGAATTTACATCAAAAAAGGTTAAAATAGAGGCAAATATGACTGGTAATTTGGGAAAAAAAATATGATGGTGGTGGTCAGCAATTTAGATAAGCTTAAAGCAAGATAAAACATAAGACTTGGAGAAGAAATTATTGATATCTTAAGCAGGGGGGGAAAAAAACAAACAAGAAAAAAGAAAACACCAGAAAAACTTTCTTATATTGCCCTATTTCTAAGCAGAACACTTCTTACTCCTTTAGGTGTTACATGAAACTTCTATAACATCTGTAATTTTTTTAGATATACGTGCAGTTCCTGAATGTAGCCAAATCAGAAGTAAGCTGATATAAAAATCAAGAAATAAGATAGAAAAAAAGAGATAATTTTGTAATAAAGCCTCCTGCTGAAAGACATGAAACAGAACATGGAAAAACATTTAGCAGATATTGCTTCTGCAGGTTTCCAACAGTCTGTGTTAGAGCAGTCAAGATATTTTGCCACCCTATCATGTCAGTCCGTCTGTAAGACTGAGAATTAGCAATCTGACCAACTGGAAGCACAACAAAGGACCAGCAGGAACTTTACTGACAATAACAAAAGATTAAAGGAGCTGAACAACTGCACTGAGTGTCTGCTTCAGAATTGTAACTGGAGAAGGAATGCTTCTGGCAAAAAAGAGACAACTGAAAAACAGAAGGATTTTATTCTGGACTAGTAAGGACAGAAATCAAGAATGCACTCAGACTGCTCTCCTTTTAGGGAGTACCACGACAGGCCTACCATGCATGGTTTCATCAAAAGGAACCATGAACATTGATCAATACATAGCATTTCTTTTAGGGAGGGACAATAAAATATCTTTGAGCTAGGGAGATAAGCATTAATAACTTCAGTGAGAATGACATATATTGACACCCAGCTTAAGATGTCCTTAGGAGAGCTGAACAGATGAGGTGTCTCTGAGAATCTGAAAGTCATGACTAGTAAGGAGCAAGATGGACTAGAGTTACGCAGAAATATCTATGGGAAGCCACAGAGGTGTAGGCTGTATGATCCCACACTAAAAAATCATGCACAAGGCATAATTCAGTGACTATAAAGAAGAAACACATGCATTGTCTTTAGATTTAAAAGAAATGACAGTGGTATTGCCTTTATTGATGCTGCAAATTCTATCAGCTTATAGTTACTTTTGCATGGCACTTCTTCATTTTCTCAGAGCTCTGAGCTGGGTTCTGCCCTGTGTCTGTAAGCAAAATCAATAATTTCTGAAAGGTGCAATGGGAAGGGTTCTCAGGTATTTAAACAACCACCTCCATTTTAGCTGCAGGCAATATTTAGAGAAAACAAATGTAGATAAAATAGAGCACAAAAGTGATTAGATCATTTAGAGAGAAAGTGCATTTGCCCCACTTGGCAAAATCTATTTTCTTGATTTTGCCCAAAAAGGAATAAATGGGGCCTTAGCCAATGAGCACTTCTGTTCCTAGAACAAATTATTTCAAGTTGATTAATTTCCTTGACAGTAGTGGAGAGGGAAATTATTAGAAAATGATATTTTGAAATATTACCTTTAAGTTTTAACAATATGTCCCAATAATCTCAGATTAAATAATTCAGGTATTATTGACCAGAGTAAGGATACTGAAGTTTAATCAGGATACCTAAATTATACTTCACTTTCAAATTATACTTTTACAAAATAGACACTGTAGTTAAAAGCAAAACCATACATTTCTTATGATTGCATTAATGTTAGCGGTAATTTAATCAGAGTTACAACACATTACAAAAAGGATTTAGTTAAATGTAATGTACAGCACAACTACTAAAGAAAATTCACCAGCACAGGTGATCTTAAAAATATATCCATGTTGCTCTTCTTTGTAGATAATACAGTATATTGTTTATTCATGTTTCTACTGAAAATTTACTCTTATTTCTTCTTGTCTCTTCTGTTGAAATCTGAAGTTCTGTTCTGCCATTCACATTTAATCAATCTACTCACATTGACTTAATGAAGGGAAAAGTACCAAAAGTACCATTCAACCAATCTGGACACTGAGTATGTAATTTTAAAGAGATCAGACTTCCTGAATTATTGTTTCTCCTTTCATCTTCATATAAGAGTGCTATTGTCACAGATGCGGGTATTGAAGGACAGAATCAACCCTAACTAATAGTGTTTAGTTATTATTGGGAATATTCGGTATTTATTAATTAAATAATTTAGTTATGTAAAAGGAATAATGCACAGATAGATCATCCTTTGGATCCATAGAACTTGTACATAAAACATGCAAGGTTTCTTCTCCAAGGCTGAATTTCCAGGCTCTGTGTATTACCAGAACAAGAGAAAGAAAAAGAAGCTAGAGGCATTTCAAAAGCATGACAGCTCAGAGAAATAATCTGCATACCATCTATATGACACAACTAGAATAAGTCCAGGAGTGTTCACCCAGCTGCAGCCTAAGGGATCTGTCATGCAGCCAGCTGCTGCTGCTATTTGACATCTGGGATCTGTAACTGGCATTGAAAAGCAAAAAAAAAAAAAAAAAAGGTCAACAACAAAAAAAATCCCTATCTCTCCCAAGACCAGAGGTATTTCTAAAGAAAGAAGGAAATTTTGTTGCACAGGATGGAGCCTCTGTGCACCGCACGCATACAGGGCACAAAAGAAAGGTCAAACATCTCCTGGCAAATGAGTGCAACACACTGAAACTCTTAGAAAAACACATTAATACTTCTAAAAGCAGCACCGTATGCCCATATCTAACCAGCAATTATGTTACTTACACATCCACTTTCAAATATTATTACGGCTAATTCATGCTGTGGGGGTGAGAGCTTCTGGTTAAGGCTGACTCAGTAGTCTCAAGCATTATGCCAAGGGAATCCAATTCTCTACACAGAGGAAACCTCAGCCTGGTTTTCCCTGCCTGCTTAACAGTGTTTACTGGGCATAGAAAGAAGTGCAAGCAGTGAAGTGACTTGCCTGAGAATCAGCAGAGCTGGGGAAGAAGAAACCAGGCTGCCAAGGAAATGCCCCTTGCACAAAAGCCAGGATCCTGCTACCACATCAGGAACCAGGTGCACAGCATCTATGTAGTAATGCAAATTTGCATGTTCAGGGTTTCAGTGTTTTGCAAATCTCTATGAAATACAATAAAACTGTCAGTCGGTACTTCCAGATTACTGCACAAGCGGCAGACAGCTTCCCTGTCTGTGGCCTGAGCACTTAATCAAAGGTTACTCCCTGTATCTGAAGAGCTTCTCATCCTCATATGACCCCTCTTTCTCTCATGACTGAGAACACTTGAGATACGTGTGATTCAGATATACCTACACGAAATCCCAAAAGATTTACTAAGTGTAATTTTATAGAAGCAAATTTCCTGCTTCTCTGAGCTGGATCAGCAATGTTTCCCCTTGTCAACCCACAATGCTAGTGAAGCTTTGAACTGCTGCAGTAACTCTGAGAGACCTCGCTGGCAAAGATCATGGGTGGAAAAAAAAAAGACTTCTGTGCCACTGCACATGTGTCTGTGGCAATTTCTACATTTACATTTTTGGGGAACTAACTCTGGGCCAGATTTTGTCACTCCTATTCACAGTGAAGAGTGTCTCACTGCACAGATAGTCCCAAGGGACTACACTCAGGCAATCTGGACCGTGTTGAAGAGCTGTTTCCACTGTGAGTGATTTTTTTCCTGTCTGGCTTAAAATGGCTTCCGCTAAACTATTCAAACCTTTCATGGCAGTGGAAGCCTGCAACCTTTACATGGAAAGGAACGTATCTGCCAAGGGTCCTCTGCTCATGGAAGGGGTAGATGACACTGCTTTGAGTTTGGAACATCTGCATGAAATAGGAAGTGAGAAAGGTAAGGCATATCTGCATTACACTGACGCTGCTCACAGGCACCTCGCCAGCAAGTACAGACACAGCACTGTGCAAATCTCTGCAGAACACACAAAACATTTCAGGCAGTGAAGACTTGGCCTTTGCTCTTGGCATCAGACAACTAAGAGTGCTGTGCTAGACTGGAAATTACAGTTTTTGAAGCTACAAAGCTGACAGCTGTATCTAACATATAGATACTGATACTGAGTACACATACTAGAAGTGTGCTTCTGTATGAGGCTTGGATACTGGAGCCATGGCCATCACACCAGCAGTCTTTCACAGAAGTCAGAGCTTCTTCCTGAGGCAGTAAGGAAAATCCCACTGCATGAAGCAAACACACAAACATACATGACTTATGACTAGGCATATTCATAGATGACAGGTAGATGAACAGATCAACCACAAAATTAACTCCTAAAAGTTTTGCCTTTTCCCTTCAGTTTACGTACGCTTCTCTGAAATCTTACATAGCAAAGTACCTCATTGATGAATAGCTACTATTTGGCACAACTAGAAGGCAGTTTGAAGGCACCCAAAGATTTTACTGTGTCTCTAGCTTAAAAAACAAGACACAAGCAGAGGAACTGAAATGAGGAAAAATATCAGTTGTTCATGCTTGCCCTTGAGGCACAACCATCAAATAAAATTTTCGAGCATCAGTGCAGGTTTTAACTCACAGATCATGTTCCCTGGCACATTTGCACCAACCAACATCACAGAGAAGAGAAAAGAAAATTTCACCACTGGCTCAATTCAGAAGTTCCATGGGGAGCTAAAAGTGTTCACCAGAAACACAAAGAAGTATATAAAAATGCACTGTGTAATTCCAGGACATTCAGGAAAAAAAGTTCCTGAACCCAATGATGTATTCCTGTTACAAAGATTTATAACTAGCTAGGCTACTGAAAAATTCTGACAGGTCCTTATGTAAACCATTTACTCCACAAATGGCATAAATTATTTCATGCCCTTTACTGGTTCATTCAGTGATCCAAGTTCCCCCAGCCCACAAAGTAAAAACCAAAACTAGAGAAAGAACAAACTCTTAGCATTACAAAGGTTAAGCCTGCCCTTCCATGCCTGTGATCAATAATGGTTGTGCTCTGGCTGTGTTTAGGTTGGGCTCAAATCCTGGCTGACATGTATTGAGTCCTTACAAATTTCACCCAGGTTGGAGGATAAGGGACTGGATGACGGCTGGCATGCAACACACAGAAACTGTAATAAAGGAAAACTCTTTGGGTTCAGGGATGGGAAAAAGTCTGCCTGGTTGGTTTTGGATGAGGTCAGGGAGTGGCTGGTAAACATAACGTTAGACCAGGTTGTGGCTTTTCCCTTGCAGGTCCTCAAACATTGCAGCCCAATAGGCTAAATGGATAAAGGTGCAAGATCAATGTCTTAAAAAGCATAAGGTGGGGGAGCTAAGCAGATTTCTTTTTGTTAAGAGTTACCCGCAGCTAATGGCTTTGATGGACTGAGGCCAGCTACCATAGCAAACATCTCTTCTGAGTATGTCTGGAAGTGGTAGGTGTATTATTTATTAAATTACTCTCTCCCTTATCTCATATGAAAGAAAAAGTATATACATTTTCTTTTCCTACAAAGAGACACAAACTGTTTTGTAGCAGACTGAAATATATATATGTCTTCCTAGGAGCCTTTAATCTGTTCTTTCACCAAGTGCAACAAACACTTGTCTTCCCCTTATCCCCTTAAAGGACTGAACCATGCATGGCAGCAAAGGTACAGAAAGAAGGGGGGTGATCGGTTAGCTAGAGTTGCCTACATGTCAGCTGTCTACCTCCAGCTAGCCACTTATGCTGCCCTCCTGAAAAGGGCAGGAGGTGGAGAAAATTGTCTTTTAGATGTGCCAGTCTTTCTCCTGTTACTAATGAAGGTGTTTGGGTAAAGAGCTTAAAGGACTCAACCAGTTCTCAAACGGCTGAGGCTGGTGAGGTGAGTCTCACAGTGCCAGGGAACATGGGGCAGGACCCCAAAAGCCTGAGTTGCAGGTCCCAAAATCATCCTCACTAGCAGCACCAATTGTTGGTTTCCTTGTGTCTTGATGGCCTGCCAAAGGGCACTCCAGTTCCCTCCGGACCAGTTCAGCAGAGTTTTGTCCTACAATCAACTGCAGTAAACGTGCACGAGCCCCACCAACACAGTGGAGCTCTTTCTGCAGTGGTCGCTGCCAAAACTGAGCAGCAGGAGGGCTCATCTGGCCCACCAGTTACTGCTGCTTCCCACAGCACTTCCCATTAGCTCCCAGACACACTAACTGTCCCAACTGTGCCTCAGAGACACTTCAGCAAGTGAGAAGACCACAAGTTACTCAAGAGACTCCACAAAGGCTTTCTCAGTCACTGAGTTTGAGCAATAGTGTAGATGAGGTTAGACAGACTGACCATAGCATGCCCAGCATTAGCTATTAGCCGTATCCCTCATAAAGGAGATGTCATGCTGAGTAATGAAAGACCTTGCTTCTTTCATGGAATAAAAATTGCATGAAGTATGCTTGAATTTCTTCCTCACAAAAGGATCTGTTGTTATGTGAACAGGGAAAGGGATACATGCTCACTGTCTCCTGACATCTTTGGAACAAAAGTACCTAAAACCTATATCTGGAAGAGTTTGTTCATACCAGGTAAGATCTTTAGAACAGATGAAACTGAGGTTTTGATTCAGCAGGGTGGATGTGATGCCTCATACAAACCTGTAGTATATATATCTCCCTCTAAACCCACCTTGCTAACTCTTGAAATCTCCAACTCTCATAATACTGAAATACTATTTTATCCCTTGATCACCTTGATCAGAAAGTCAAGAGTCTCAATAATATTTCATACAACATACATTAACCATATTCTATCCCACTCTGTTTCCTGTGGAATATTTAAAAAAACACCCTATGTTCCTAATGTGTTTGACTTGATGACCACATCCAATTCAAGTAATTTGGTGGGAGCATATTGTAGCATACCCTAGGTATTCAGAACTAAGCAGCCTTCTGGAGTTTCCGGATTTCCTCCCTGCAAAAACAAAGGCAATATCAGCACTGACATGTGCCTCTGTCTTACTCTCGAATGTGCTGCGGATGCCACCAGTCAGAAGCACCTTCTAGGTCAATGAGTTTACACATAGCTCATCAGAAACAATTGGGACAAGATTATATTTTTCAGCCTCAGAAAGCCATGTGGATACATCGCCCAAAGTCATGACATGGGTAGGTACTATATAACAGGCACCTTAACTGCATCTATTACAGTCTAAACAGTTCTAAATAGGTCCAAAGCTCTTTGATCTTGAAGATGAAAGAACAACATGATTCAAACATATAAGTTAGGCACTTCACAAAGCTGAAGTTAGGCCTGGCAACAGCAGGCCAATTTTTTAATAGCGGTAACAAATAACCACTTCACAACACATGTGATATATTATTTCTAAGTTGCAACAGATGTAGTCATGGGGCCTCTTCTCTTCCCATAAAGATCTGTGGAAAGGTCTGATGACCATTACATCGCATTGGATTCAACTTTTTCAGTACATTGCATTATTTCTTCTTTTTTCTTCTTAAATATCATCAAGATTTATTAGTTTGCTTGTAGCACACACGAAAATTGAAATAAACAGCTCAAATCATACATTTATTATGAAACTATTTCACTGACAGAACTGCAATTTTTTCCCCATGCTTTGCTGGGGCCCTTGTTTTCTCTCCTACATGGCAAAAATGTAGTTAGAACTCCACTTCTGTCATTCTACATTTCAACATCTTTCAGCTTCTCTCTGATCTATTACAACTGCACAGTTTGAAAGGCTCTACTCAGAAACTGCATTTGAGCTAAAAACCCAAACCATTATTTAGGTAAGCATCCGTACTTTTCCCTCTGTCTTTGTCACTGGAAGGAGCATACATAAGGACACAGAAGATCTAAAGCATGCTAAGGCCTCTTATCTCCCATTTCCTCCAGACCCCTGCCCTTCAAAGTCTTTCTGCAAGACTAAAGGAAACAAGGCAGGGAAGAACACTCTTCATGGGGCAGTGTTTCTACAGGACCTGCATAGAAACATTGCACCTTTGTTCTGGAGCCACACCACAAAGAAGTGGGCATTGTTCATGCATGGCAACGATGATAAATATGCTGCAACATAGGCAGGAGAGCTTATCCCACAGGTGGATCAAGCAGTCCAGGTGTTTGGAAAGCTGTCACCTGCCTTCTCCAAGGATTCCAAAATCACACACTATGTTTGGAGCTTTTTCAAACCACCTTCTTAAGGCACCTGGGCTCTCAGCTCCTTCTGCTGTATATTGCCAAGGAGGAGTATTACATATTCCTCATGTGTGCCTTGATATAATTCATAAAAATAAGTGATCAATGACAATGTGAGAGCCAGGCATTCTCAAGTAAGGTCATATCAGCTCATAAAATATATTTTTTCTTTTATTCCTGCCAATTCTTAATTAAAACAGGTAAGTAAACACGTAGGTACTAAAATTGAATTTGGAAATGTTGAAATTCCCAAAGACAAGCTGTTATTGATGTTACAGACAAAACAAAATATTACTTCCTTTATGAGTCTTTACTTTTGGCTTACAGAAGAAAAGATAAATATCTAGACAAAATAAGTCTCCATTTATAGTTCTCCCTATACTCACATAGTGAAATAAAGCTTTTAGATCTTCATAGTAACAATAAACAGTACATTAAAAAAAAATCCAAAGCACAAAGCATACTCATGAATTCAGAGGCTGAGTTGACTGTAATTAAAAAGTCCAACATTTGATCATCTTTAGAAACCATTCCTGTGCCTCATCCACACCTCTCTGCTTTCTGAGGCTTTCACAAAATGAGCCAGGATACTGGAATGACCATTTAGTCAGCAATATATATCACTCTTGAAACTGAATATAGAGATTCAATATCAACTGCTGTTTATTTATTGTACTGAAAACCGTGGAGGATCTGTGTTTACACAGTTAATGTGTCCAATATAGCCAGCAGGTCTCCAGCTGCAATTGACTTCACAGTCATCCCTCAGCTATTGCTAACTCTTCCACCATTATTACTGCTTCCCTAGGCTTGGATCTGTTTCTTGAAACTCTCCTTATGAGATAAAAATAAACTATTCCGTCAAAGAGCAACTCAAAAATGTTGCATTTATCTAGTCTTCTATCTTCATGCTAGTACCTGCATCCCTTTCAGTTCAATATATCTCGGTTAAAGACACATGTCACAGTATTCACAAAAACTTTTACAAAACCTTCAGATGTTCTTGCTGACCGCTCATGTTTCCCTGGCTCATTCTCTTACTCCAACGAAAAGGAAAAAAAGTCCAAATTTATCCAGCTTTTTCCAACATATTTCCTTGCTGCATTCACTTGAAATTAGGTCCACTTTCCAGACAAGGTTTCTGATCATCATTACCATTACTCTGTGCATAACCACTTTCTCTACCATCTTCTCAGTACACTTGACACCCACACACTAAGGTAGGTAATATACAGAACTCCTGAATAAAATACCCTCTTTCCAAAGATGCTACACAGCAGCAGCTTGCATCCTGGTGTGCTACCTTCTTGGTGCCTTCAGCTTCTTGATCTTGCAACCTGCAAGCTTCGTTCTTCAGTTCCACAAAGCTTAGTACAACTATAAGTATAAGATGAGGTTGATTTGAGGCAATGGCACTGGCTATTTCCAAATCATGCTTGTTTGTTTCATTTGAGCATTTGCTGTTCTGTACACACATCACTGGAAAAACAAACAAACAAAAAATCCAGCCCAGGTTTTCAGTATTAGGTTTGTTTGGACTCCAAGGAGAAGCTTTCCCTATGCACCTGAGTCTAAGGCTGACTAATGGTGTTGTTCCACAGGAGCAGAGTCACTGCCTCTGCCTGCTGCCAGTTCTGAGCGCTCTCCAGAGAAAGACAGTAGTTCATTTACTTCATACCCAAACAAGTAGGTGCCAGGTGTTATGAATTTTCTGTAAAGCAGGCTGAATAGACAGGTGGTGAAAGCTGCTGACAACACAGAAATATTTAGCTTAACCAAGGCTTGGGAGGCTCATTAGGAACTTCCTAAAAGACTGTGCAAAAGTGTGCAATTAGACAACACTTAACCAGGGAATGATTGCAGATATGTGCAAGGTGTTGCTGCCGAGCACAGAAAAATAAACAACGTTCTGGAGGAGTGTGACCTCTTCAGAATAAGCAGCTCATTAAAGGAAGGACTGCAAAATGCCTGAAACTCTGTGTGTGTGGGAGAGGGGTGAGTAGTATAAAGCAACTAAGATCTTTGATTTGTTGCCTGTAACTACCATGAATAAAATAAAACAGCAGTTACAGAGACTATTTTTGGCTTGATTTCATCCTTAATACAGAAGAGCCTGGTTCAGCCTCATTGCACTGGAACTGCAAGCCATTGGGAATGCACAAGATTCCAGCTGTTTGTGAGGCAGTGTGTAGACAAAAGGTGACTGAAACCAGCTAATAGCCAACCTTCACAGGCTACTCTCACCACAAATTAGTTCAGTGCTATGCAGTGCTTTCTAAGCAGTCAGACTGATTAGCATATATGAATTCTGGCATTTACAGAAATCACACCACTATTCAGAACTATACAGGCTAAATAAGGGTTAGAAGCCTTCAGAAAAAACCCTTGCAATTAACTGTAAATTCATTGGAAACAAAAATATTACAAGGTATGCATTTTAAAATATGTAGCTGAATTATTGTTCTTATTGACTGAAGAAATAGAGAAAATTAGTTTGTAGGTTTTTTAGTAGTGAGTGCATACATAAATGGGAATAGCACCTGCTTGCACACCTATTATGATTCAGATTTGAAGAGCCATGAGACTCCATACCTCCCAGCACAAATTTATGTCCAACTAGGATCAAAATTCTGGCCTTCCCAGACTACCTCCAAGTAACTGTCCAGATGAATTGCTGGAATTGCCACTTCTCTGATAAATCTGAGGCAACCTTCTAATTAAGGCAGTGCACATAAACAGAAATATTTGAAATGTTTGAAATGATGAGGTAGAATCCCTGATTGCATGCAGGTCAATTGTAAGTTTACCATTGTTTTCAAGAAGAGATGGAATTACAGTCCCAAACTCCATTATTTAGAAGGCTATAATACTACCCCCACAGTGGCTAGAAATACCTAGATGCAACAATCAAGTAGCTTTGTGAGTTACGTTCATTAAATGTAATCATACAAACTGTTAGGTACAGAATGCTTGACATTTCTTCTTAGTCCTGCATAAATGACAAGTGCTTCTCTGACCATACAATTATATTTAGTTTTCTTAATGCTCACTTTTTAAGGAGATGTTTTGAGTTATTTGGCCCCTAGCAGGGAATCATAAAGGTCAACTTAAAAAAGAGTCAAAAAAAGAAAAGTAACATTAAGGATTTTCTTCTAATTCTGTCTTCCCAAACCTCCACTCCAGTGCAGTTTCACAGGTTTCTACCTGCTTGCTGTTCATGTTCAGAATGAACACAAAAGCACCTAAAAGAGGTTTTAATAATGCTTGGGAATTGGGTCAATATATGCTGATAGAAGCACTTAAAATGTGCCTGTGACAAATCAGAGGGGGAAGAATGAACAGGGCTTCTAACCTCAGTAGTGGTGATCTGTAATGGCCTTTCAGCCTCTATTTTACAAAACACGTTGAGCAGTGTGAGCCTCCAGTCCCTAGATAGCAGGGGGAAGCTCGGTGTCCCCATGCCATGACATGGAGCCAAAACAGACTTCGGATGTCCTTTCTTGTGGCAAACTCAGGGGCTTTCCTTGCCAACCTAGAGAAGACACAGTGTTTGAATTTATCTGTGCTGTCCAGATGGACAGCAAAGGATGACCATGTCAAAGGCAAAAGAGAGTCACACTGACAAGGAACTGGTTGAGGGCAGCAATGAAAATACACAGATGGCTAACTAGAGGTTAAGTTCGTGCCTTTAAATTGCTGTGTCTGCCCACTGATACCTATTTCTGTCTTGCCTTTGGCAGTCAAACTCAGAATTTTTTGTTCTGAGATATAAAAAAAGGGAAGTCAGAAATATTTAGAAACAGATACAGGACTTGAGAAGGAAGGTTTGGGAAAAGGACGGAGGGTTGTTTCAGCGGGAATAGAGATGCCAGGGAGACATTGAGATAAAGAGGGCAGGAACACAGGAAGAGAGAAAAATCCATCAATAGTTATTTCATTCCCTTCAGAGAAAATCAGCTTAATAATTCAGTCACTCTTTTCTGCTTTTCAGTTGAGTAATAACGGAAGTTATCTTTCAGGCTTTTCCCAGGGCTAGCATGATACCTCCTCCTAGGACAAAAACACCCACTGGACATAACATGTCACTCTTACTTTGTGGTTTTTAATTTGACATCTTTGAAACTAATTTAACAGAATAGTTGCCAGCAAAAAGATATCATGCAATCCACATCATTCATGTGTACTCTTCCAGTGCTACATAAAATCAATGAGGGAGTTTTTATTTCCTGGTTGGGCAGTAGGTTTATGTCTCCATCTCAGAAGCCAAATAAAGAGAAACTAAAAACACTTAACATACTGGATGAAATACGCAGAATAGCAAATCACATTGTTCCTTTAAAAAATGTCCAATTTTTCTGACGGCACAAGCACCATTAACCTGGGATTGTTTTTAAAACTGAAAATGAGTTTTTAAAATTGAAAATGAAAAGCCATAATAAATCTACAGGTTGTACCCATTGAAATTTACTGCTAGCTTGCAGTATGCAAACCAGAGAATGTAAAGCAACTCCTAAGAGTATATGAATACCATCTTAAAGCTAATATGAAACAGCAAGATATGTGTTACTAACCTATATTTTCCATTTAAAAAAATATATTGAAAAAGAGAGATGAAAAGGAGAGAGAGAGAGTAAGGAAAGCAGAGAAAGAGTGAGGAAAAGAGAAAGGGAAAAGAGTGACAGACACAGAGATGAAAATACAACGATGTCAGGAATGCTGAACACTTTGGAAGATCTTCACAGAAGACAGGGAAAGTTAAGTACACAGAATAGACAGGAAAATACACAATCTTCCTTGATGGAGAATTAGGGGGGAATCTGTAAAAAGAAAAAAGACCATACCCTCTCACACAGTGCCTGGAGGACTAAACAAGCCTCGTATGTACTGTGCTAGCCCAGATCATCCTTGTAAGCAGACATGGCTGTGAAAGCTGTGTCTCTGCTAACAGGGATGGGACCCTCTGAGAGTTTCTCTAATATCTTAGTGCAATAAACACAGCTTCCAACAATGAAATCCTGAACTAAGGAGTGCCTCCACCTCTTTCCTCAGGGATTCCTCAGGGATTCATCTACTCAAAAGTTTGCTTAGCATAAACACAAAACAGTCAGCCCCTGCACATAGTATTTTCTGGTTATAATGTTACACTCCTTCAAATATATGTGGCTGTAATCTCTTCCCATGTTCTTTTTTCCTCTGTCTTCACACACTTCTTCATCCTTTTTTACTCCTTGTGTTGGTTTTCTCCTTTGTCTCTCTTTCCTCTCAGTCTTTAATATCTTTTCACTTTGTTGGGCTTATTAGCATGCATGTGTCTTAACTGTCTATTCTGGATTAAGTTTAAAACTAAATTTAAAAATATGACCATTCAAAAAGAAAATGGAATATGAAATGTGGAATTCATGTTGTGATTTTTTTTCTCCAATCATTCTGTCATGTTTTCCTTTTTTCACCCATTTTACGTGTCTGATTCAGCTGCTCTTTGAAAATATTTGTACATATACCTTTTTATAGCATCCATTGCAGTAGAATGCTGATTTTATTTAACTCAAAGACTAAACTATATTAAAAAGTATTATCTGAGATGAATCTGAAAAATCTTAAATTAACCTGCAAAAAAGAGAAATTGTCATATTGTTTTAGAAATAAAAAGGGTCAGTAAAAAATCTATTTTGCAAGTCAAAGAATAATTTAGTGCTGGCAACATAAATTTATACCATCCCTCTGAGACTGAATACTCCTTATAAAATCAGTGACATATAATCTCACCTGGTGCTAAAAAGAAACTTAAGGAGAAACTAATTTTTATCTTCTGTGACTACCAGAAGACGGTGTTTTTTAAAAGGTCTCTCTAGGTA
Organism: Climacteris rufus; assembly: GCA_013398175.1. Taxonomy (NCBI): domain Eukaryota; kingdom Metazoa; phylum Chordata; class Aves; order Passeriformes; family Climacteridae; genus Climacteris; species Climacteris rufus. The sequence continues at coordinate 266,368 of VZRZ01002930.1, forward strand.
GTTGCAATGGCAGCTTGTGGAAAGGATCTGTGAAGCCAGGAGGTAGGGAAAGCACCACCTAGGTCCATTCCCCATCAAGCTGCTGAGAACAGACTGAGGCAGGGACCCACAGCCAGTGTTTCCTTTCAGCCCCAACTCATTCCTTACACAGCTGTGCCCCATGAATCACCACACTGCACTGGACCCAAACTCCCTAGAGCACGTGCTTCTTACTGTAGGCTGAAGGAAATTAATTAAATCCCTGTTCTGTCCTCATTCTGCTGCCTTACAAATCCCTAAACTTGGGGCTGGCAAGAAGCACTTTTCCAACTGAAATGAAGGATTAGCCATTTTGCATTCAGCTTCTGAAAAATAACCCCCATGGGAACACTTTGGAAGCACAAAAGAATGGCTTTATTTCCAAATATTATCTTCAGAAAATAAGGTAAAATTATGTTTAAGAGACTAAGGATATAGGTGCTACATTTTCACACAGCCTAAGAACGGCATTTCTGGACTACCCTCAAGAAGTTACCATTGGTGTCAACAATTTACATCACCTGATGAGTTCTTTGTTTGTCACAGCAGCGACACAAAAGAACGAGCTAGAGACACCTGTATCCAGGATCAAAGAGAAGGAAGGAAGGGCCACAAGACCCGCCTTCTTTATTTTTTATATCCATTTGGAAATCACTATTCATTGGAGGAAATCAGTTCTTCCTCCCTCAACTACAGTGGTCAAAGGAAATGTCCATCAAAGTTCTGTGTCCATGAGAAAGGAATGTGAATGATAAGATACAGTTACAATAACATAGCTATGTCTACAGAAAGAACCGTCAGAGAGAAAGTAAAAAACATCCAGCTGCAAGAAGCAAGGCAACACTTTGTACTCTAAACAAAAAAAATTACTAAGATCTGTCTCTCAGACTCCCCTAAAAACCATGCACCCAAGGCACAAGGCTCTGCCCCAGGCTACTGACTGGACAGCCTGCCCACAAGGAGACAGAGGCAGACCTCAGAGCTGGGGTGAAGGATCTCTCAGCTCAGCTTCAGTCAGCTCCTCAAAGCTGCTGCACCACGACGTCCTGCCTATCCCCACAGACACACACTGCCAGAATAGCCAGCAGAGTCACTGGCTTCCTAATGTACCTTGGGGCCTAATGCTCACCAATAAATGCAAATATGGGCCTAAATGCGCTGCTTCTGTCTGCACTGAGATGATGAAAACATCTATGCAGCTCTGTTTTGCCCCACAGAGCAAGTGTAAGTTGTATTCTCTGATGCCCCTCCTCCGGCAGTGTGCAGTGTACCCTGCATGCTCTTCTCACCTGTGACCCTTGAGGGGGACACTGGCAGAATTATACCCCTGGTTATGTCATTGTCATTGCTTGAAACTCAATATTTATTCAGACTTTATATCTACATGTACCCAGGTTGGTTAACATGAATGCACCAACGTGAATTTCAGATTTATACAAAAAGTCACCATTTGGCAGTTGATCAGACACAGAAACACTGCTACAAACTGTTCTCTTTTACAAGCAAAGGCAAACATACTATTTTATCCTGATGGGTGGAAAACAGAAATGGGTACTGCATTGTGACTAGCAAGCTTCTAGAGGTATGACTCAAGAAAATAAAAAACAAGCAAACAAACCAACCTATATTCTGTCTGTTCTCTCTATAAGACCAACTGAAAGGGCATCTGGAGAGGCAAACACAACATAGTTATATACACCATTGGTAGTTGTCAAGGTAATTACAGGACCATGATTCCAGACTAAAAAATTGTTTTATCTATCTTCTAAGATAGCAGTCTTCAGCCAGCCACTTAGATCATCTTAAGTGGAGGAAGAGCCTAAGATTTTCAAGAGAACTGCTCAGTATATCAGCCTTGTTCTATCCCAAATAAGCACAGTTTTTGACATCTCCTTCTATTATCTGTAGACAATGGTTTCAAAGTATTAGGCCTTAATGGCACTGGAGATGGACTTTGCCTTCTACTTTCAGAACAAAGTCTTGAAGGAAATCCCACTTGAAGACCCCACTTAGCCTGGGACAGAACAATTAATTTTTGCATCATTTCAAAGCAAAAAAAAAAAACCCAAACAGAGTGATGAAAAGTAGGTTCAGACTCACATAAAAGAGGTGTTTCCCATAGGATATTTCCATTTTGTGGAAATTTTTAAACAAACATTTTTTTTTAAACAAAACTTTTGCAAAATCCTCTTAAAAAAATAAATCATTTACAGTGTTCATTTGCAAATCAACACAAAGCATTGATAAGCAGAAGGTTATTGTTTCAAGAAGATTTTAAGGTCTAGATTCTAAAACAAAGATTGTCTTTGCTAGTACAGTAATCTGGGACATAAGAAATACAGTTGGGATGAAAAACCTTTGACCTGGATCAGCCTGAATGCAAAGGGCCACTTCTCAAGTTAATCCCTTCTACAGAGATTCTACACTTTCTCTGTTTTATTTTGTAGATATGAGTGTAAAAGCATTTCTCTCTCTTTTGCCAATAAACATTTCAACTCAAACAGACATATCTCTTGGAAAAAGTGTCTTCACAAGAAATTGTTCCAATTGCGGCCATGGGATTTTTGCATGGACTGACTTTCAAGCGTAAAGTATAAACTAGGATAAAGCCTGCAATATTTTAGGTAGGAAAATGAAATTTCTAGAAGGCCCCAACTGCCATGACAAAGTTTTGAAAAGGAGAAATTGCTTTTTTCCTTATATTATTTTTCCTTCCTTTTTCCCCCCCTCTGATATGCCATCAAATTCTGAAAGACACAGAAGTACAGACAATGCATCATTTAAATGAGATCCATGTTTCACGAAGTTTAGTTGCTGTAATTTTTTTTTGTTTTTTAAATGCAAGTGTGTGAGCATAAGTGAGATGGAGTAAAATGAGAGGAAACACAGAACAACAGCAAATCTTAACCAGAGCCATGGAGATCTCTCTCCCACCACAGGCCCACACATTTTTCATGCTTGGGAGGTAAAACACTGGCAAGGATTGTTTTTCAAATAGGTCAAAGTAAATGTAGGAAAGGTGATTTGATTTATTTTGTCTTCTCAAGTCACATCAGTTGTGACGAGCTACTCCTGCCAAGCAGCCTGAAGTCAACAGTAATCTTGGTAAGAGAAGTCCATGGCAGACATAATGTTAAAACTAAGTAAGGAATGAAACACACCTGTTTATTATCTTGGGGAAATTAATCAGGTGCTGGTAACAGTTCACATCAACTTGAGAGGCACAGAAACAGTGCCTCAATACAGGAAGAGAAATCCAAACTGAGACATGATAATTAGGCATATGATTCTCATGTTAGATGTCATCCTTAATTGAAGAGTCTATTAGAATCTATAGGAATATTTCTTTTTCTTCATAAAAGCAAAATTTTGTAGAACCAAGTATCAGAGAAGACTATTAAAAATATTGGCATTACACATTTCCTGCAAGCCTTTAAATAGGCTGAGAAGGGCTTCAAAGGGCACATGAGCATGATAATTTCCATGCAGATGGTGAAAATGTGGTAGAGCTGTCATGCATCATATAATCTTGAACACATTTCATTTGAAACTTAGATTTTAAAATTTAAGTCTTAAAATAAATTAGTCTATGCCCTGCACAGAAAAACAGAAAAATTAAAAAAAAAAAAAAAACAAAAACAAAAACCAAAACCAACCAAACAAACAAAAACACCCAAAAAAAAACCAAAACAAGAAGGAAAGATGTTTCAGAGTCATGGGCATTATTTCCTGGCCTTTTCACACAGATTATTACTCTAAGCATAAGTATTCCTACACTCCTTCTATTTCTTTTCACAGAACTTTTTTTTTACTTTTACAGACAGGTTTGGTTTTTTTTTTTTTTACACTGCTACAAAGGGTTTTTAAATACCTGCTTCCTAAGACTGCATTATGGTAAAATTATTGCTATTCTTGCCACTATATGTGCCTAAGAGTCTTAATATTGGCACTGTATGAACATTTATACAATTTCTGGAGTGCCCAGAGGTCCAGGAATCTGTGTATGTTACAGTACCTGCAGTCAGGGCTGGACACATGACAGGGTTTCATGTGGGTTTGGCAGCTAAAACTTGCTAGACTCACAGAGTTACAGAGTGACTGAGGCTGGTAGGAGACCAGTCCCTGTCCCTGCTCATATTGGGCCACCTGAACGTTGTTGCCCAGGATTGTGTCCAAATGGCTTTTGAATAGCTCCCAGGATGAAGAACCTAAAAACTCTCTGGGCAACCTGTGCCAATATCCAAAAGCTGTTATGCTAAAAAAAAAAAAAAAATAAAAAAGAAAAAGAGTTTTCCTATTTTTAAAAGGGATTTCTTGCATTTCAGGTTGTGCCCATTGCCTCTGGTCCTGTCACTGAGCACTGCTGGAGAGGGCCTCGCTCATAACTCATTTAAGAACTGGGACATCATTTCAGAGCTTCAATTCTTTGCCATTGAGAAATAGCCCTTGAAACACAAATTAAGCATGGGCACAATGGCCCATTGGTTCTTTGGAGGTGCAGAGGGTCCTCTCTTGCTGTGCTCCCTCTGGAGCAGGGATGCAGCTGACAAGGGAAGACCAGCACTGCCTGCACACTGGGGTTCACCAGAATCTGTTGTGTCACATGCAGTTCATACCTGGGAGGTTGTTCACACAGCATACAGGCTACCCTTATTCCATGTTTACTTCAATACACAAGTTCCCTGTGCTCTTGGCAGCTGGATCCCCAGTGTGGAAGCAATAGCATTTCCACAGAAAATATTCTACTTGTTATAATCAAATGAACTTCTAAAACTCTACATGTAACCCACAGCAGCTAGGTCTATATAATGTAGGTCTTGGAAGAGAAATATGAAAGCATCCCAGAGAGAAAACAAATTGCTTTTTTCATGGCTTTGTCTTTCAGTATTTGTTGGCAATTTTCTTGAGAAGAGAGAAGGTCTGGAAATGGCTCGCACAACCTGCCTGCAACTACTGCTCGAGATGAAAAAAATAATGGCATATTAAAGGAGGTGACAAACTTAAGAGCACCTTTATTCAGTCACTGCTCAACATCATGACTGTACAAGTACAGTCAAGAGGATCAAAATCCTGTAAAGTGTTGAAATGGGAGCTTTTTCCAGCCTTGAAGAGGCAATTTTAGTTTGAAACTCCCTTTCTCCAAATTGCCTTCAGTAGGACAGCACAATCAGCAAAATCCTAACCTCAGAGCTTTGGTGCCATTAGTCACACAAAGCCTTGGTGATTTACAGTCAGAAAATCATTTCAAGACATCTGACAAGACTTTGTTATTCTGCCTACAGCTACACCTGTGCACTTTGTCTCTAAGTTTCAATTACAGATAATTTAAATAAGAGAAAATCATGTTTCCTAGTGGCAGAGCCTGTTAATGAAATGTGTTTCACATTTCCAATGGAAATGGGAATTCAGGAAACCAACAGGCAGAGCTTGTGCTTGCATTATGAATATATTTCATATTTGAAAGACTTTATCTACATCTCACTATCCAGATCTGCAACTCACCTTCAGCTGTGTGAAATGTATTCATATTGCTTTTAATTTCTGATTTGCAACACTGTTAACATGACAACTCAATTTCAAAGGTGTTTTAAGAAACCCAAAAACTAGGGGGGTTCTTTATTGTTTTAAATATTTGCAAGAACTGGGGGTGAATCTTGTATTGTGTTACACTGAAAGTCAACAGGAAAACAAAAAAAGACACAAGCAAACAGGCTTAATGAATTTAACCATGTTTATGTATCAAAGAATTTTGCAAACCAAACAGAAAAGCAGGACAATTGATTTGGGAACGTTTCACCTAAATTATTTTACCAGTGGGCTCTGGAGATACCTTTCTGTGGATTAAAATCTTCCCTGCTGAATATGAAGCAAAAAGTCACCAGCTTTACTGCATAAGGAACATAAACAGCATGAGCACAGGGAAACTGTGTTAGTCCGTACGTTACTTTCTTGGACTGCAGAAAGGAGTCTTCCATCCCTTGTGCATGGGAAGGATCCACCCACAAACTGAGATTAAGTTTAACATATCCAATACTTTTCAAGATTCAAATATTTTCATATGGCTTGAATATACCTGATACAACCTCGGCTGAGGCTTCAGAAGGAAAAGAAATCTTAATGTTTAGGCAAGGTTCTTACAACTGTCATCACGTGACAAAGCAGAAAAACTCTGCAGTTTCACACAGGATCCTGCAAGGTGGCATACTGTCAGATAGAGACTTCTTTACTCCTCATTCTTATCACCACCTTGTCTTTCGATATGTCTTCATGAGCCTGGCATTCAGCTGTACAACTCTAACTGAGAGCAGCCATGGACCTGCCAAAGCCAAGTGCTGGAGATAATGCACTGGCATGAGAAAAGAAACCACGTAGATGGAAACTGTACTGCTACTGCCAGAAGACTCTTTAAACCAACCCTACAAGTCTTTCAGCATCAGCAGTGGTAGAGAAAGGATATTCCTACAGCAAGATGTGGTAGAAGGGACAAAATAGCCACATAAGGTCTAGCCCCAAGCCCCGGATGTTATGCTTTTACAACCCAAAACTACACCACAAAAAGCAAATCTGTCACAAGCAAGCATAAACTCATGCATGCTTATGCACACTTGTAGAAAATACGTCTCGACTACAAATATTTTCCACTATTTAGACTGATTGGATGGCCACTTCCATAACAATGGCTTGACATATGAAAGAAAAAGTCCTGGGAGACATTTTTGCACATATTAACAAGGCACCAGCCTTTGCTGAACTGGCTTATACAACTCTAGCTCACATTTTGGGAATACCATCACCAAGTCTAAAAATTTGTGAATTTGGGAACTCTCAGCAGCTGACTTCCTCTAGCCTGCAGGGAAAACTAACAACAAACTGTCTGGCCAGAAAAAGGTGGACTGTTCAGGTAAAAATGGTGCCTGACATACAGAAAGCATTGGTGGAGAAACCACCCATGAGCTATTCTGTAAGTACACGTGGTACATATCGGCTAGATTGACCCTCCTTTCGCGTTAATTCTTCAATCTCAGATTTCTAATAACAAGAGAAAACTCCTTGTCTGTTAGCAGGTTATATTAGAAAAGGGAGCAGGAGACCTTGTCATCTCTTTATTCCCTGGCTGAACCATATGTAGCTCAAACATCCCAAGAGAAAACTGTGAAAAAGCCAGGCTTGTTAAATGCACACGAATTGCTTTAAAGACAATTCATCCTACTACTTGGCCCACGCTGTCTTGATGTGGGTCAGACTGTAAATGACACAATTTGGTTGCCACTGTGCTAACCTCTGCATTCCTCTGACTCTGAGGGAGAAAGTCTCTTCTTCCTTTCTCACCTGACTTCAAATGGAAGTCTCATGAATGCTGTGAATTTAGCTTGTAGTTTTATAATTGTGGTTTTATTTGAATTGCCACAAAAATGTTGGGTGAGATTAAACTCGGGCTTCTCCTTTTGAAGAGGTCTACACTTAATATGACTTTTACACCCTCTTTTCTCACTAACTTTTAATTTTTTTCTCCTTTGACTCTAGTTGCAGCTCCAGCTTCTACACTGGAGTTGTGAGAGCCTTCCCTTGCTACAGTGCTACATGATATTTATGCATAAAGTTTTGCTAATTGTTGATTCCTTTGGCATTCATGAACCTTTGCTGGAATGAATGAAGCTTTCATTCATGTTTATATATTAGTTTCCAACATTTGTATGTTTGTAATCATCGGGCTAAAACCAGCTTTCTTTTGCAGAGACATAAACTGAGGGTAACTGAGTCAGGAGATACAACTCTATTATGTAAATGGCAAGATTCTTTTCTAGTATCATTGAGAGCTGAGTTTATCACAGAAATCTCCAATTTCTGCAACTGAATAAAGTTTGTTCGTGACTGCCAACTATGGTTATGGCTACATTAAAAAGCAGTTTGGATCAACAGAAGTCCACTTCTAGAGCTCATTTGTACTGGGGACGTGACACAGTCACTGCTGCAGGTCAGTGGAACACTTAGTTCAGATAAACCCCAAGTTTGCTTCCATGCACTAATGCTCTGTTACTGCTGAAGCTCACCTCCCAGGCTAGTTCTGTCCAAAGGGAACCCAGGTCAGGACCTCCAGCACCCTTCCTGATAGGAACCCATGCTCAGCAAGCAGGGAACAGCTAAGGGTTGCCTGAAAAGCACTCTCCTGATCTAACTAAGGAACACACTAACACAGACACACCCTATGTGCAAATTACAGAGACTTATCCAATTAGAATATCTCTGTGGCAATCCCGAGCCATCAACGATTTTCCCAGCCATATAATTGCTACTATTAACAACACAAGTTCCCAATTTAACAAATGGAAGCAAGATAAACGTCCACATCATCCTGGCTTCTCCCAGCTTTATGATTCAGAGTGTAGCAATCTATTGCCCTTGGTCTTTTGGAAATAGCGTCCATGAGAGAATTTTCATGACAATGCAGCACTACTTCTGGTCTGTTCTGGATATCTGAGGGCTTTGATTTCTTTATCATGGAGGAGGTTCTGATGGTTAAGCTAACTGGGTCTATCATGCCCCGAGGATTTGTAGCTTATTCGCTTCCACTCAACTGCCCATGTACTTCGTCACTCTTTACAATAGCTTACTCAGCACAGAGACCCAAAGCCAAGCAGGACACTTAAACAGTCTGGAATCAGCAAGGAGAGGAACCAAGGAGATTTCTGATCTAGCATCAGGGGAGAGGATGGGTGGAAGGAAGAGGTGATGTGACAAACAGCTTAGATTTTCTGAGTTCTTTAGCATCGTTTCCTTGTAGGCGAATGGCTGCAACTGCTTTCTTCTCCAATACTCTACCCTTTTTTGGCATTGGCTCTGCTTTCAATGCCTCCAGCATGGGAAACCAGGCTTCCAATCTCCCTGTATTTAGAAATTTTGTCAGTCCTTATTTCATGTCTTGCCATGCTTCTACAAAAAAACTCATCAGCTGTGTGTATAGCCTTTTTATTACTATCCTTATCCTCCTCTGCAACTGTTAGCACATTATTACTTGTCAGCTGCTTCTTAGGAATCACTTATGTATATGCTTTGAATCTCACTTGTCCCTGCAGTAAGTGTAGATTATGTCAAAATTACTTACCCTTAGATATCAGACAGAGCCCCAGACAGACAGGGGGCCAAGACATAAAAGGATGATAGTGCCTAAAAAACATTGTAATTACTTGCATTCAATATGCCTGGCATTTTCCCAGAGCTGTCTCTGGGGATGTTTGTGCTATGTATGGCTCAGCCAGGCAACAAGGAGAGGACAAGGTCTTTTGCTCCCTTTTGCTGTCTGACCTGATAAAAAGCAAAGAGATTTTCTTTGTTCTAAGAGATACAAAAGCTGGATAACAAACTGATGGCATCTACTCCTGTTGTTTGTCCATAATAGCTATACTGTCCCAATCCTTGACCACACTGGCTGGCCAACAACAATATTTTTGAGTAGTTCTTCAAGAGTCTGATATTCCTGATGTGACTGGTTTCTATAAAAGTGTTTTCATACGGGCCATGAAAAAAGCTCAAAGAAAATGCAGAGAAAAAGGGTCAAGATAACCAATAGTGTTTTTATGCAGTGACTAAACAGATCTTGAACTGTAGCTTTTGTAAAAGTGGTAAGTTTCCACAGCCAGGTCTTGGCCACAGTTTCTACACACATATCCTATTAAAAGCAAAGTGCAAATTCTTCAATAAACAGTAAAACAGGAGTGGCAGTCAGTCTTGCACAAGTCTTTTTCACTTGTAAATACAAATTTCCCACAATCAATGAGAAATCCTGAAAAGGATTCACTTTATTTTTAGGCCAAATCTACCAGGGCCAGAGATTATGAAAGCCTCAGCCACAATAATTACAATGAGGAACAACTTCAGTCAACTTTAAATACATGTTCTGCTTCCTCAAACTGACATCTGTATCTTAACAGTTTATAAGGGCTGAGGGCTATAACTGACTTTAGTTAGAAAAATCAAGAAAGACTGGGGTGCTAGAAAAGCCTGTGATCACACAGAAGTGAGAAAATCAGACAGACCCTGGTTTATTCACTTTCATGAAACTCACATGATGTAATTAATTCCAAATGGTTTTGGTCTCTGTACAGAAACTTCCAGCAAAATATTTTAATAATGTAATAATTACCTTTTTCCTTTCATGATCCTTCTAACTATGCCTTAATTTATGATGCTTTTAACTAGAATACATGTATCCTGAGGGTATGATGGATGCCCATATATTTAAGTCAAAAGATAAATCTTAATGAAAGGGTTTTTTTAACACAATAATTAACATGTATTTTGATCATCATAACAGTAATTATTAGAGGCACAAAAACAGAATCAGGTCTCAGAAGAAGCCACGAAGATTCTAAATAGGTCGGACTAGCTACACTGCCCTATTATTTTGCCAAGAATTGATACATCAAAATGGCAGGAATGAATCATCATACACTAGTAGGAACTACACCCAGTGAAACCCAGGGACGAAAATATGAGCTGCACTAACCTCCACCATAAATTGCAAATTATAATCACAGAGCAGATAGTGTGGAACATGCCTTTTCTCTCAGTTATCAAGCTATGCTCTCCTTATACCTCCACAAACATGATAACTCATCAGATAAAGAAAGTAACAGAAGAATCAAAAAACCACAGAAATTTAGGCTTGATATGAAAGGTCCATTTGTATTTAAGAGTATGGGTTTACTTTGTGTTATTATGAGCTCTTAACATGTGTCAAATAACCCAATCGAGCAGCCTTGTTCTTTCAAAAACCTATTACCTCCCACTTTTAGTGGGATTATACACGATGGGAGGCAAAACCCCAAAGAAAAAGAACATACATTCTTATCTGCTGTCATCCTCCCCTCAGAAAAAATTACTAGTATTCTTAATTTTCTCCCAGCTATTAAATCATTGCCCATGTGCCCATACACATATGCAGGCAGACTGTAACTTGCAGGCAGCCCTTCTGCAATGACAGTGAAGTCAAATAAGGCTGAAAACATTTTTTTTGAAATATCCTATTCATTTTACCCCTGAGTCAGATTTATTTTAGGAATGAAGCACACAGAATCACAGAACTGTTTGGGTTGGAAGGGACCTTAAAGAGCATCTGGTTCCAACACCCCTGCCACGGGCAGGGACACCTTCTACTAGATCAGGTTGCTCAGAGCTCCATCCAACCTGGCCTTGAACACTTCCAGGGATGGGAACAACTTCTCTGGGCAACCTGTTATTGAACACCAACATAAAAAAAAGTTTAGCAGAGAGAAATAAACAGTTTATTAAATGGTACCTTTTCCAGTCAAAGTTTCTTCTTTTATTTTCCTCACCGCTTCTTGGCCATCATTTTCACTGTTTCCAGCTGTTAAAAGACAGAAAATGGAAAATTAGCAATGCAATAAACTTTAGGAATGTGAATATAAGCATACCACTGTGAAGTGCTATCCACAGTGTAAAACCAGTATGAAGTTTTAGATGAAAAGGTGTACTTCCTTACTGTCAGGCAGCAGAGGTTTTTGAAGAGGGCTGCACAACTGCACTGCTGTTCACATAAGTTCTGCCAGTTTACCTCATTTACTTATGTAAAATAGGGCCATTTAATGGCTGGACCAGCAAATTTGAGATTTGAGTCTGTGAGCACATCCAGATTGAGTCTGTGAGCACATCCAGATTCTACAAAAGCTTCACTACAGGTTAGAGCAGACTTCCCCTTGCTCTTTTTCCAAAAGGAAGACTTCCATGGTTGGAGGAAAGTCCTGAGTATCCTGGTTCAAATGCTCATGAAAAGTTTTATTAGTGCTAACATACAATGTGATTAAGCATCAAATAAATGGTTTTTGTGCCATTCAGCTGAGGTGGGTGGTTAATTATTGTCTGGTATTTTTTTTGGCATTTTTTTTTATTACAAATCAAAGGAAAAACACAAGCACCAAAAAAAATTGGAATTGGCAATAAAAGTTAAATTTCTAAAATTAAGTTTAATATATTCCATAGCATGAAACATCAAAATATCTATTGTTTATTATCTAAATTGGATAAAAATACTGATATATCTCATGAACTTCATGAAATTGGCTTCTTTTCCTGATTATATAAACCTCTGCCTCAGTTTCTATAGTTTTCTTTTTCTTATGCCTGCCTATAAGTGTCCTGTCCTCTGTTTCACAGCATCACAGAGTGAGATGAAGTTGAAAGAGCCTTTGGGAGGTATCTGGTTCAGCCTCCTGTTCACATTAGCTGGTACATGTTCATATTTACTCTAAGATGCATTCTTTTGAGGATGGAGTTTTAGCTGTTCTTCTACAGTAAAAAAGTGTTTGAAACTCATCTTTGTTTTCATTACATGCAAGAAACTCAACATTTACATAAATTTTGCCAAAATAAATACATTTAGCATTCCAGATACTGGAGAGAAAATAATTCTCACATGAAATCTAGAGCCATAGAGGTGTACAGCTGTTCTCTAGAAATTCCATTAACTATGGAATTATATTGCTCAGACCAAACAATAAAGAAAGAAAGCAAAAAAAGCCCAAAGCAACAAAGCAGACATTTGCAGTATTTTCTTCTTGCTGTTTTTCCCCCTTTAAAACCATTCAGCCTTGTACATAAGAAAAACATTCAGTTTGATGCTAATTTCCAGATATAGATGCAGCATCAACAAACAAACCCTCCAGTGAAACTGCCATTTTTGGGAAAATTTGTGCACAGGGTTTATGGACAAGAGATCAATTTTCCTCACTGTTTCACCTCAAGTGATGTACTAGAGTAGGATTTCAAACTCAGTGTGTTGTTATTATACTGGATAGCGTTATGCTAGAAATAAAAATACTTTTGTGCCAATTCTGTGAAGGTCTTATTTGATTCCTCTTTCATTCAGCATCTCTCACGTAGAGATCAGGCTCATTAAAGCCTCTAGTGTCTTGATTTAACTCTCAGTATGTTCATTTAATTTGTTCTTTTAAAAGAGATTGTGTTCACAACAAATTTCAATTTGCTTTATTTTGCTGTTATATAAATGGTTATTCATTAAAGCTCAGTGACTTCCAAATGAGCTCATTTTATTCATATTTGCATGTTTTTCACTCTAGACCACTGGGGGGAAAAAAAAGAATTATTTTGCTAAACAGTCACTTCAGATGTCTGTTTCCAGCCTGATTCAACAGAGTTTGAAAACCAGATGCTGAAGGCTGGACTACTGTAAAATTGAAATAGCCTCAGTGAAAACTGCCACTGTAATAGAGGCTTTTGAAATCCTTCTTTCAAAGAAAATCTTGTAAGAAAGAATAAAGACACTGAGCCAAATGACCAAAATCCTTACAAAAAGTTCAAAGACACATAGATCAGAAAGATGCCATGAAACTGGGAGGGTAATCTATGCTGTTGAGTTAGGTTAAAAAGATCAGCACCCCCTGGCTGAGGACGGGTTGGGGAGGAAAGGGACATTGCACTTTTGCACTGCTTCCCTTTTAGTACATCCTTCCAGGACCCTCTAAGCAAAGTGAGTGGTAGGCATCAAAAAGATCAGTGTCCTTTTAAGTGTTACATTAATTATTCAAAATTAAAACAAAAAAAAAGCTCTTTTAGTCACCGAGATAACACAGTCAGCTTCGGGTTGGGAAAAATCAAAATAAATTTGCATCTTCTCGATGAAGTTGGGTCACTAAAGGGCACAGCCTTCAAGTGCACTGAAGAGGTGTACAGCACCCTAAACTGAGGAGCAGGATGGTTTGCCATAAAAGGGTCAAATTCTTACCAATGTCAGCTGGTTTAGATCCTCAGTAGCATGTTTGTCATGACTCTTTAAAAAGCCCTGTGATACACAAAATAATCCTCTGGCTGGGCATTTTTTCAAAGATTCACCATAATTTCCATATGTTCTACATATCAGAATTTATCAATTTGAAGGATTATAGCGTCTGTAGCATATGATCTGCCTGCTCTGACTTCAAGTGGTTTGAAGGGAAGGGTAAGAAAGGGAAGAGAGATCACGTATTTTGTGCAGTGAGGGAATCTTAACAAAAGCTTTGAGAAAAAGGGATTAATTGTCTTGGGAGCTTAGATCATCAAAGTACCCAAAAACATAATAATCTTGCTTTTCATGCTAATTTAAAGTGTCTATTGGGAACTCAAAACAGATATTGTTGTTTCAAGAACTGTTTATGCATGCTGTTCAGTGCCTTATCTGATGCTTTTCTTCCACTTAGTCCCCACAGAATAGTGAAAAATTTAGGCGAGATCGATTCAATAACAATGCTGACTATAATAAATTCTGAAAATAAAACTAATAGCATAAAAATAAATTAATTCTAAATGGATACACCCGTAAAAAATCAGACATCTGAAACTTGTGTTGAAAAAAAAAGAAAATATTTAAATACAACTTTTATTCAAAAAAAATTGCTTCTCTCTTCCACATTCACTTACACAAACACTGCAAGTCAAAGCAAGTTGATATAAAGCCATCAGACAAGTACATAATAAAACTATCAGCAGCAACAAGCTTTGGATCTCATCCTAAATGTCACTGTGACTGTCATCGTAGTCCCTTAAGTAGATCCTAACTCTGAATGTTATTTCAGGGATTTTAACAGAATTATCACAGAGATTGCTCAGTCTGAATAAGGCTGGGAAAAACATGGCCCATAGAAACCCAGCATGGGCTAAAAACACAGTATAGCTAGTTAAGGGGTTCTGATACATCTGTATATATTCTTGACAAAATATTTTTAATTTTTTTGAATATGTATATCTCTACAAAAGACTAATTGCTACTTGCACTCTGAATTTATGTACAAAATTGATCCTTATAAAGAAAACAAGAGCTTTTCCAACTGGTGTTTCGCAAAAACTAGAAATTTGCAGTCTTGACGTTTCAAGGAAATGCACTGCAGGGCATTATAAAGAAATTTAAAATAGTCTGTGATCAACAATAGAGCCTGTAAAGCTTATGGTTTCCTGGAGAGAACAAACTCACAAACCCAAAAAGCCCCTGTTTACCTAAGTTGTCAGGAGAAAAATTTCCTGACTTTCAGCAAGATACCACAAAATGAAGACAAATAAAAACCTTTTGAGGTGAACACTAAGAAGATTCAAACCAATCAGCATGTGGTGTCCAGAAAAAGACCTGACACCTCCAGCTTGGAGCCTGAGAGGCTTGTGCACCAAGGCACCCCTCAGCCTGGGATAAACCCACTGCAGGGAACCCCAGAAGGGAAGGCAAGAGCGAGCCCCAGGAGGCAGGGCAGGAGTGAGCTGCATGTTGGCAGGACAGCCACGCTGGCACAGCACCTCCCAGCCACTGCCAACTGTGACCCCTTCATTCATCAGTGCCTGGGGAACCTGAGATAAACACTCATCTCTTCATTTATGTAGCCATAATTACGTATCAGTTAATCCCTGAAAGAATGGATAACTTTACAGGGTTTGCAGCATGCCCCATGGCCCTCCCCTCTTCAAGCAACCCAAGTTTAGAATTGGTGCCCATTAACTCCCATGTATACGTGCATTACCAGGAAAAGCTGGGTGGTACAGTAATAAATTCTATATAACTGTATACCATCTAATTAAGGAGTTGCAAAGGGTGATGGTTAGATGTCTTTGTGCAACTGAATATAAAAGTTTCCAGATGGAAATTTGAATTCAGATGCCTCCTCAGTGCAGCATAATCCTCATTATGATCGAAGGGGAACTGATTTCTTTGGAGCACCAGCCTGAAGACAGGGCTTGTCAGGGCACCCGATGCCTCAAGAGAAAAACAAAATCCTATCAGCTGGTGTTAGGAGGATTATGATTTATTGAGTGTGCACAACAAATAGAACCTGCTTAAAAGAGAGTAATGACTGCCCCCAAAAAACTCCAAGGATGAGAAATTTGAACTCAATATGATATGAGGAGGTTTTTTAAAGAATTTATAACATCTTCAGTAAAAAGGAATACAGATCTTGGGTCTCACATGTAAGACATTTAAGGCATGAATTTCAATAAAGCTAGGTATAAGGATGTGACCAGTTATAAAAACAAATTGTGAATGAGACACAAACTTCCTTATGTCTAAAGATAGCACACATCTTTTGTCATTGAGTTCGTCATACAGCAGTCACAATTAAACACATGCCTTTTTGACATGAAAGGTAAAAACATTGTTGTGAGTGTTCCTTTGAGAAAAGAAGCAAACAATGAGCAATGAAGAATGTTGATTTGCAAAGAGAAAAAAAATCATTATTGAACCAAGTTTCAGCAACCCACCTGTTCCAACGAGGAGTTAAGAATGACCTTGTTTATCAAACCAAAGATACATCTAGACAAGTGTTCCCTGTAGCAGGTGCTTAAGGAAAAGATATGACAGCAATAAGTCTAGGAGTGGTATTTTCCAATACATGCCCCCAGACACAAGAAGATTCAGAGATTTCCTAAATCAAAGGTCACACATAGTCTCCCAATGAACCTGGCCTGCACTACTTCACCTAATTGCACTTTCAGTTCATTCAGGTGCTTGACTGCCAAAGAGTTCTGGGACAGCAGGTTCTGTGATTTAATGACACACTTAATTACATTACAAAAGTTGTACTTCGGTAGTTTGTTGTTGTATTTTTGATTTTGTTGGATGTTCTCTACTTTGTGTACAATAAGACAGGGAATGACCACTTCTCCTTCACTTTCTAAGCCATTCATAATTGTGTGATACCACACCTCAGTCATCTGTTTGAAAGCAGAAGGACCTTTGTTCTGTGCCCCACCTCATACAAAGCCATTCCATACTCCTAACCATCACTGTTTAGCTTTTTCCAGTTCAACCAGACTCCTTTTGAGTGTCCACAACAGGATGAACCCATGGTTTCTATAAGGGAAGAGGGACGCTTTCCATCCTGTTTTCATCTTCTTTCCTGCTAAGTAATATAATTTTATTTGCCTTTATGATGACTGGTATGAAATATCAAGCATGTTACACATAGAGCTTTCAACAGTAAATCTCAATATTTATTTAATATTTTGAGTGGCTGTTAATTTAGGTACTGTTCTTGTAAATACATAGGTGTGGCTGGTTTTTCTCATATGCTGTATTTGCATTTACTAACACTCTGTATTTATCCATCCCTTCACAACCCAGTCTCCCAGTGGGAGATTATTTCCTATTCTTCACAGTAGTTAAGATTTCACAAGGCATCTCTGGATGCCATCCAGTCCCACCCTCTGCTACAAGAGGCAGATGGCCCAGGATCATGTCCAGTCAGGTCTTGGGTATTTCCCAGGATACAGACTCCACAACCTCTCTAGGCAGCCTGTGCCAGTGTTTGACTACTCGCAATGTAAAAAAATTAAAAAAAAAAAAGAACTTTTTTTTCCCATTAGGTATTTACATACTGGAAGAGGTCCCCCTAACACTTCTCTTCAGGATGAATACAGCTCTCTCAGCCTCTCCTTACATGTCAGAAGCTCAAATCCCTCAATTATCAATAGTCAAATTAGCCTGACTGTCCTAAACATATTTACGCAAAATGCATCTCACTGTTCACCCAGAATTCTGTATCCATCTTTTATAAATGAACTGAACATATGTCTATGGGACCAGGAATATCTTTGCTCCGGCCAAAAGCTGATGAATAATTTCTCAATATTGTTTTCTGCCTCCTCATTTCTTACTAATCTACTAGAGATCTTTCTCTTATTTCAAGATAAGCCAGCCACTTTCAATCTTTTGGCATGAACCTTACCAAAAGCTTTTGAAAACCAAGATGAAATTAATTCACACAGTTGCTGAACACTTCAAAGCATTTAATAAATGCTTAATGATTAAATTAAACAAACGTCTAGAAAAAATGCACTAACTCTTCCAAAATTCATCAACACATATTTAACTCTGAATTTTTTTAAATGCCTGACTTATTTTCAATATTAAAAAAAACCACACTCAATGGCCTACGCACAATGTTCTTCCTGAAACTGTACAGCACCTGTATTTGTCCACCTTATACTTCTCTTTTACCACGGATCATTTAAGGTTCTACGTCCAGAAATACTTTTATGCTTCTGATGGATTTTGGATTTCATCACAGTGATCTGCTTTAGGCTGGATTTTTTTTTTTTCTGATGTATAATACTGTATTTCTTGAGTTTGTAACAATCTCCATACTATTTTAAGCACTGTATTTTTTTAGCTGCTCATTTTATATACTTCTTCAGAGACAGAGAACAGATTGAAGACTTCAAGCCCATTTGGTTGCTCCTCATAAGGATGCCTTTCCATCCCCCTGATAAGCTTGTTTTCCTCTAAACCATTTAAAACCATTTTGAAATAGGCAGACCAGAACACAACATAGTATTTAAGGTTCTGGCCCACAAAGCATTCATACAGTTGAATCAAATCCTGTTGTTTATTTAGTTTGTTCATTTTCTAACAATTTCTAATACTTGTTTTGATTTTTGCACCCCATTGAGCACCACTGAGTTTCATAGAATGATCTATTTTGACCCCAAGATCTACTTCCAAAGTGATGATGGTCAACAAGAATCCACCATGTCATTTTCTGGAGGTAAGACTTTTCCCCATGTCCATCACTCCATATGAATCTACATTGAATTGCACATGCCTTTTAACACTCAGTTTCTTACAGCCTTCCTGCAATTCTTCACACATCCCTGGTCTTTATCACCCTGAATAGTTTGATACAATTTGAAGGACTCCTTACTTCACTATTTGCTCGCCCTGTAAAATTACACGTTGAAAGCACAGTATGTTAAAACAAGCACAGACATGACAGTCTTCCAACAGAAATTAGGAACTAAAGTATTTAATAAAATTCTTACATATTTGGAAGGCTGTGTGTGGCTGTGAGCACATGTATGGAGCATAAGTGACAGACAATACTGTAAATAGTGTTTTTCATAACCCTGACTGCAGTGTACTGATATGCTAGAACCTGAACTAAATGACAATTACAAAGCAATCTGCATGCATTTTCTTAAAGCTCATACCAAAAAAAAAGAAATCATCACCCCCTTTTAATAGGCTGGTAACATTTTCACCCTTCCTGACTAACTGTAGAACTCATTCAGGCCTAAAAAAAACTGGCTGAAATTAGGAAGATAAATATTTTTCTAGAAAAAAATTATAACCCAAGCATCTCATATATCTATGTATATTAAAAAAAGACTATTAAAGTAACCATAGAAATTTTCAGTAATTGAAATTAAATCAAACTGTCTTTGAAAATGAACAATTGCACCATCTTGATAGGATTTAATTATCCTTCTAAAGTCACTTTGTAGTATTATATAATATAAGAATTGTCTGATTCATAGTGCAGAGAATCCAGCTTGAAAATTGGAAACTAATGGGAATGAAAGAGGTGACAGAAATGTCTCTTGCTTGGTCTCCTGCAGGGCTTACAGAGGTCACACAGAAGTGCTGAATCTGGTAATGGAACTAAATTTATTTATGCCAAAATTGCAGGGCTCAAGCCAAAATTGCAGAGCTCAAATAAGTCACCTGAATATATATACATATATATATAAATAATGAGATAGCTTCTTTCTAAGTGTGAGCCTGTCTTAGGAAACTGTGACACTGATATACTCAGACACTAAAGATTGATTACACTGTCCTGAACCTGACATTTTATACCAAGCAGCATATGTGTAACATTGTCAAGGTGCAAATCTTTTGATTTTCATTCACCATTTTCAGACAGAATTATCAAAGCTTCTGTATTAGATATTATCACACATTAGAACAGCCTTCTTTTATTAATGTACCAAGGGCAAAAAAAAGAGAAATAAATCAAATTGAACCTCTCTGAGTCAACGATTTTAATGTGCACTCACAGAATCCTCATAAAATTAAGTACTTGTGATAAAGGATGGAAGGAATATGAAGAGTTTATGTGTTTTATCAGTCTAAATTCAGACTTACAAAACCATGGCAAGCACCATGAACCAGGGCTGAACCTACTAGGTTTTGTGACCGGGGCTGGGGGAGGTCACAGAAATGTCCAGGATATCTTGATTTCTAATGTCCTCTTTGTAAAGAATATATTTATTTGTAAGTGCAAACAAAACACCACCTTCAGTATCAGTCACCACTCAATATGGTGTGTCATTTACCTTCTTTCTCTGAAAAAGAAATTGCAACTGTATTTATGAAGTTGTAAATCGCACAGGAGGGAGCAGGAGCTCCCTGTGTGCCTTGATTCCAAAGACTCTCCACAGGCATTACACTTCCCTACCAGGGGTTTGCTGTCTGCCATGAGATTTTCCTGAAGTAAAAGCCCTGCTGACTGTGAGTAAAGCTACAGCAGCCTGGAAAAAAGTCTCAATTAAATCTATCAAACAAACTCGCAGAAAATTGCTTTTATCCTTTCAGTATTCAGCCCAGCCTCTTTCCCAGGGAGAGGCTGAGGGCAGGATGAGCAGCACCTGCAGAGAGAAAACATCCGTGGGAGAAAGGAGACTTGTGCACGCACCAGTGCTGGGACTGGAAAAGAAGGAGGTGTAAAAGAACTATGCAACCCCTTGCTGTAAAGGCTCTAAGTGAACACACTGCCTTTTCACACAATGCTTATTCATGTTGCACAAGGTAACATGCTTTCTACGTATTGTTTTCCTCATTCCATTGGTAAATTGGATTTAAAAGTAGGTTGCTTCAAATATTTACTCCTCTAAAATGTCAAACTGAGTCAAAATCACATCCATCACAAATGGTGAATCATTTTTCACATCAGACATTCAGGTTTGACTCATTTGCCTGCTGCAGGGATATCATTCTTTATTACTAAAGTTCCTGTAACGGGAAATAAGCATTCAGTGATTGAGCGTGATTGACTGTAAGCTACATCTGAGTCTTTCTTGCAAGCCCAAATTCACCTACATCCATACCTTTTTCACAGAAGTTTATGTCTGTATACGAATATACAGTGAAAACATCTCTAGAGAATAAAGCTTGAGCACACTTGCTGTCTTACTTGAGGCTTGTGTGGCCTGAAGCTGAATGTGCTAATGCATGCTGATGTGCCAACAGGTATTTTAAACATAATCTGGAAACTTGGGCCAAACAGTTAGGAACAAGGATGGAAGGTCATTGCATTTACTGTGTTTTTGAGACTGTTATGATCTTGCAGCTGGAAAAAAGCCTGGGACTATCCATTCTACTGACAGGGTTGCTTTGGTCTGAAGAATTTCACAGGCAAAGAAGATAGCTGTGACTCACAAGGCTCAGTGTTTAGGTCACAGTTTGTCTGGAAGAAATGAATCATCTGGAAATCTTACTCATCAAATGCTTCCTATAATTAATTTCATTAATTTACATTTGTAGATATTCATAATGCAAATAGTAAGGTTGATACAATTGTAGAGTGAATGGAAGTCTGTGTGTGTGTTTGTAAGCACCAGAAGAAAGAGCAAAGCCAAGTGTTAAATTAATGCCCTTTATTGAAAAACAAAGGACATGTTTAGAGGACATTGCTCCCGTGTTGTGGACATCAAGGCCACAGCACAGAAGACCAGCCAGCAGACGACCATGCACTCTCCACCAGGAGGATAACATCTGGGTGGCAGCACAGTACCCATACCATTTACTTTTCCTGTTAGCCCTACAGCCCTTAAAATGGGCTACAGACAAAGCCTATATATTGAAGACAAAGAAAAATGTACTGAGAGCTGATGAACAATATAAAGGATCAGAGAATCACAGAGTGGTTGTGGTTGGAAGGGAGCTCTGTCCAATTCCCCTGCTAACGTAGTTTCACCTAGAACAAGTTGCATTCTAGGGTCGCATTCAGATGAATTGTTAATAAGTCCAGAGAAGGAGACTCCACAACCTCTCTGGGCAGATCTGGGCCATAACCTAGCCTGTCATTTTGATCAAGAAGGACCACAGAGACAGGATAAGGACTCAGTATCTGGCATACCTTTTCCCACACTCAAATGATGCTCACCAGACCACACAAATTCACACATTTTGGTGCTTCTGAGAGTATGGGTGTGAATGAATGAGATTTATGAGAGAGTGACTGTGAGTTGAAAAAATTCAGCTTATTTAGAGATTCTGCACCTAAATGTCACCTTCCCATTCCCAAAAGTCTCACATTGAATTTTGTTACACGGAATAACCTAAACTTTGAGTGATATAAAATAAATCTTTAAAAAAAAGAAGCAATGTTCTATGCTTTCATGATTCTATGCAAAAAGAAGAAAATTACCCTTTTTGTTTTCCCACTGAGTACATTTTTGCAGTCCACCTTAAACACGAAAAGCAATTTTAGTGAAATATTAATGCTGACATCATTAGCTACATCAAGCTACATAACCAACATCTAGAATTTAGCTACATAAAGCAGCATTTACTTGCATTTTGCAGATGCTTGGTTTTGACACATCTATTAAAACATGTATGAGTAAGTGGTATTCCACGTTACATCTGTACAATTCCAGGACAACTCCATTAGTGTTACTGACTGCACTGCAGTAAAAGTTCATGGCTACTATGTTTTCATCCATTGTTTCGTGTGGGTTTGGGGTTTTTTTTTAAAGATACGTATAGAAAACCTTAGAGCACATTCTGTATAAAGCTGAACAAAATTGCATCACCAGCTTGCGTGTGTACATTGAAATAGCAATCTTCGCTGACTAGGGAGAA
This sequence comes from Climacteris rufus, assembly GCA_013398175.1. NCBI lineage: Eukaryota > Metazoa > Chordata > Aves > Passeriformes > Climacteridae > Climacteris > Climacteris rufus. Next base: position 289,022 of record VZRZ01002930.1, read on the forward strand.
AGTTACACTGGTTAAGGCAAAAATCTAGTTCAAGAAAGATGAAGTGAGCAAAATGTAGCATTTTAAACATGTAAGCATTCATTATGTTACATTCTGATTTAGTAGATATATGAGTGTATAAATATATACATGAAGTAGAGAAAGCTTAAAAAAATAGGAAAAAAGGTCTCCCTAATACTGTCTGCAGTAGAAAGAAGAAATTGTGCACACAGGAAGTTTTTTGAGTTTGTACAGAAATTCATCTAACTTCAGATGTCTCACTCTAACACAGTCTCTTTATAATTATTATCTGTATTATCAGAGAAACAGGCACCTTCAGAAGGTGAGTTACCCAGTCCACCTCAGACTGACACGACTAAACCTCTCAAGGTATTTATTTCCTTGTCTTGTCTACAGAGGCCTCTTACACTGACAAACTGAGAAGCAAATGTTCAATTTTTACATGGATGAAGTTATAAGGGCTTCCTCTGCCCTTATAACACATATCATCCCTCACTAAACACTGTAATATTCCTTGAGTGCTTCCATTAATTTTCCTCTTAATGAACATGTGCACCCTAACTTGAGGCATAATCCTTCCTCAATAACAAGAAAATAAAATATTTTTGCAATACCAGTATTTTTAAAGTTTTTGTTTACTTCCTATATAAGGTAGTACAACTGTTTAAAGTTCTACAGAAAAAAAATCCCATCCACTTTTTTTGTAAGATCTTGTAAAGCAAAACATAACTCAATCTTTACTCATGCTGAATGCTAGCAAAAGACTCTCCTACCTTTCCCTGACATATCTTTACTATGCTGGAAAGAAAATACTCCTTAAAAGAAAAAAAGAAATTACTTTCTGAAACAAAAAGTATATTAAGAAAATAATGACTTTACCTATTATCACGTGCATGCCAAGTCTTGCCAAATGCTTCACAGTTTGGTAACCAATTCCTTTAGTGCCTCCAGTCACTATAGCAACCTTTCCATTTTGTGTAGGGAAAGCTATATGAGGAGAAAAAAAACAACACAAGGTTAGTCCACAATAGTAACACAATTAAGAAGTTTAGATGCATTTAAAGGGCGTACACTTAGCAGACCACTCAAGGCAGGCCAGTAAACAATCTCAGAAGCAAACTCTGTATGCAAATAAAAATTATGGAGCATCCGCCATTATTTACTGCACTATAATTTTCCAGTATTAACAGTTCATGAAAGACTGAGGTAGACGACACGAAAGGCAAACACCCACTTCAGAAATTTTCTCATTTCTATTTGCACACATTTCATCATCCTGCAGTCATTTGTCCTTTAAAATTTCCACCATAACTTTGTTGCTGAGCAAGGTGACAGCAGTTACAAGTCAGCTCAGGGACTCTGAGTACAGGAAAAAATAAAATCAGTCGGCAGAATGATATCCTGAAAACTTCTTGAGTGACAAAAGATCAGCCTCTGACAGTAACATGGAGGAAACAGAAAACAATGCAAAGGTGACACATCTAAAGGGCAGGAGCCAGCTGACCTAATTTCCCTGCACAACTGAGCACTCTCCCTTCTGAAAATCACAGGGTTCTGAGCCCCAAAGGGGGAAGCAATTTTCTTGCATGAAACCCCTACCTGCTTTTCCCACCTACACCAGCCCTCTCCCACAGAAGCCAGCATCCCTGATACCGAGGCTGTCAGCCTCACTCTGCCTCCACTCCTTAACCAGGGCAACACACAGCTCAGCAGGCAGGTTATGCTCCCAAACCCCCTCTGCTAGAGGGGTGACTAACAGCCTGTGTCTCCTGCATCCCCAGGCAGTCCTTAGACTGCCAGGTGAGCCATGAAGCATCTGGAATGGCCTTGCAGAGCAGCTGTCATTTGGACTGCAAGCTCTCACTGGGTGAAAATTGCCCAGCACAACCCTCCACCACAAAGGGAGTCCTGCAGCCAAAGGGGAGCAAAGGCATTATCATTTAACTGCTTGGGAAAGGCATGAATAAGGTCTAGTATCGACTACAATTTTTTTGACAAGGTGCAGAATGTTTCATGCAAAGCACCACGTGGTCACCAAGGTGAATTTCTGATTTGCTTTAGAGTAGAAGCTGCTGGGTATTTGCACAGGGAAAATGGCACGGCATGCTTCGTTTTGCTGTGGTGCAGTGTCCGTAGGCAGTGCTGTAGATAACAAATGTAAAAAAGATGCTGACTTTTGTCTATCAAAGGACTTTCGATTTTGATTTCTATATTTTTAGGGGATCGCTTTGTTGTACAACACAAACTCAAATTTTACATAGTTATGAAACACAGGACTAGCACTTATACAAACTGCTTTCTTCACAGCAACTTTGGAAAGGACCCAGATTTCACCTTTCCTGAAATACATAGTTCTTTCCATCAAGATTCAACACGACCTTCCGTTCTCTTCAAGTAACGACAGAGTTCTTCCCAACCATGCACAGCACGAGGTATTTGAGGAGGTTTGCAGGTATTTGAAGGCTAACTCCAATTATAGCGATATCCATGCACATAGGCATCCTGACACATATAATGCAAGCTAAACAAAACTTCATCAAGAGCTTTCTTCAGGGGCTTCAGTTTAGTCATAGGCAGCCCTGCAATTTACACCAAATACACTCCTAATCACAAACTCTAAATAAAATGCCCACAGGTCCAAAAGAAATCTTCTCAAGAGAAAATGTATTATTTTGGGCCTGAGTACCTTCTCTTCCTCTTTTGTCTCCTCAAGCCTCCCTTGCTTCCTGCCCTCTCACCATATTGCTGACCTGACATTCAGATTTCACATGTTGCATATAGGTGCTCACAGGTCACCCATTTCCATTACTACACCACTATACCTACCTATTGAATAACAATTGACATTTTAATGCAGAATTAATTCACATAGAAGAAAACTAATGACAGAAGAGGAGAAAAGTCAGCACTGGGGAAGGGGCTATGACATGAAGGAAGCACGGGAAGTCAGAAGAGCAAAGTGAAAACAGGTGATGAAGTGGTTCTTAGCAGAGGACAATGAAAGAAAATGTCCAGCCCTATCCTTTCCATGATGACTGCAAAGAAAAGGGTCCTGCAATTCTTTGGTCCTAATGGCCACTTAAAGACTCCACTGCAGAAATGCATTCTGTGAGATCCTTAAAACAGGCCTGCTTGTAGCAGCTAGGTCCAAGGAGCTAAAAAAACAGCCAGGGAAGGAGAAATGAGGGCTGCAGACATGCAGAAAGGTGGCCATCATCTGTTTTATTTACAGCAGGTACAGTATACACCTTCCACATAGCATGGTTTTGAATAGATACAGCACTGCATAACACATCTCAGTCTATCTGCTCGCTTCAGTGAAAATGGGAAATGCAAAGAGAAAAATTGAAATGCATCGGGGGAGGAGGGGAAGAAAATAAATCCTTCACTTGATTCTTAATTTTTATAAATTGTAAAAATGTGTACATTTATCAATGTGTGACATTTACAAGTCAGAGAGCTTAATGAATCTCTATTTAAATTAAAGTCAATAAAAACAGTCAAGACCAAATGCAGGCTGTGTGTGTGAGCCAGTGGTAACTCCAGTGAAAGGCAGTTCCCGTGCCCTGTTCCCACTAGAACTCCAATGTCATGTGAAATTTGCAGAACACTCACCTTTCAGTGTTAAAACACCCCTTCCGTGATGAAACCCAGCATGAAATTTCAAAGCAGACCTGGGCTCTGCTTGTTTTTTCAGCAGACAGTAGTTTATTTCCTATGAGAGGCTGAGCTGAGTGCAGTTGGAGGCTCATAACCCCCTCAAGCAGGAGGCAGTAGAGACCCACCAGCTTTGAAATGCCCAGAGGAGTTCCCTCTGGCACTTCTTGCACCTCATTTAAAGCACCCCGGTTCTCTCTCTGCCTCTGTTCTTGGTAAGAAAGAAACCAGCCTGCAGTCCTTAGGTGCTGCTTTATCACACCAACATCTGAGAGAAGCTTCTCTCAGGCTGCAGGTTCTGCCTGCATTCCAGTGTATTTGGATGATATAAGCCTGTTTACTTTGCAAGTGGATTACTCTAAACCAGAAAAATAAGGCAGATTTATTATGTCCAGATATGCAGCTATTAAAAAAAAAAATTGACTCTTTAAACATACTTCTTCTTAATCAGAAATAACTTCCATGTACAGAGATGTCCTCACACAAATTCAGTACTACAAAGAATGTAAGGAAATTCTGTAATTTTTAAAGATATTTATTTTCAAGGGACTCTAAAACAGGGCTGTCAGGATGCCTCTGCAACTGCCAAGACCACAGAAAAATAAAACAATCTGCAGACCCATATCAGTTACCAATTCCATATCAATGACTGGTTCCTGCAAGCAAAATCTCAATTCTGGGGTAGGGATGGAGGTCATTGAAGTAGCCAAATGAAAACAGACACAGTAAACTTCCTCTTTTTTTTTTTTTTTTTTTCAGAAATGCACTATGTGAACACAGACAATGCAAAACTCAGAAGAAGAGTTCTTGTTTAGAGCTGCTTGTTTTGGTATGCCATAATCTTTACAGCACAGTGTGCTTGACATCAAGGGGAAAACAAAAAAGAAAGGAAGAAAAAAGTCTTAAAAGTTTATTAAAGCAAATTGCATAAGTTTTTTGCAGAGGTCCATCTCCTACCATAATAATCCAGCATCTGCATTGTGGCACATTATGAGTCATGTGGACATTAAAATATAATATCTTTATATTGATTTTCTCATCAACTCTCTTTTAAAGACATTAAAGGCCAAGGGCAGAAATTAGATTATCTGAATCAGTCTCCAGTACTTATCAAACAAGACTGAAGCACAGCTGAAGGCATCCAAGAAGCTGGTTAATGTCCACCTGTGAGGTGCTGTTCTGGGACTTGCCTGCACCTCCTGAAATGGTCACTCAGTGCAGGAATTTTTGGGGCATTTGTGCTGGAGAGATACCTGCAGGCAAATCCGAACAGTTATTTTTTTCATTCCTCCTATAACTGAATAATTTACATGCAAATATTAGGCCTGAAGGTAACTGGCAGAACCACAGCTGGAAAAAAAAGAAAAGAACCAACAATGAATATTTAGTTTCATGATTGAATAACAAGATCCAAGTTTGGAGCAAATCCTGTATAGCAACACTGGGAGAGGAAAAGAGTGCAAGCTGTAATTGCTAGTCCTCGTCTAATACCACAGGACAAAGCACAATCGAGTTTTTCTAGTCGGATAAAGAAATCATATAGCTCAGTGTACCACAGAATTATTGAGTAGTGTCCTATGGCGAAATACTCCGACTCTTTTTTCCTGATTTATACTGTGGTGAGGCTGAGATTATAGCCATTAAGCAGATATAGAAAAATAATTCATTTTCCACTCTGAGAGGCAATCAGTAAACTGCTGAGGAACCCACTCAGCTTCCAGCAACTGCCTTTTGTGTGTGCCTTATAGTAACACCTCAGCAAACTTCTGATTTGGCAGAAACAAGTAAACAGAGTCCAGACTCAAACATCCTTCCAGAACTATCCTAACAGAAGACAATTTCAGGTACTCAAATCCCAACAGATAAACCAGACAAACTGTGCATGCCTAACGTCTGTCCTAAGCCTGTGCAGATGATCTTTCAAATGCAAATGGTCTTCCCAAATTTGCACACCAAAATATTTTCTGCCTTTGCTGCTTCCAATCACTTTCCTAAGGAACATCAATATGCAATCAAGATTGAAGGCCTTTAAGGCTGGAAACCAGGTAGGTGGCAACCAGCCCAACTAGTCCTTCTGTGAAAAGGTATTCTGCTGGTTTCAGCAGTTGAGGCCATCATACCTTCCACTGCTGAACAGCTGTCATGCACACATGACATGCAGATCCACGGGCATATGGCCAACAGGTCCAACGTACCTCAAACTGCTGGATGCATTCTGTGACTTATCTGTTCAGGGAGAGCATCTCTTTCCAAACACAACTGGAATTTTGTGTCAGACAGGTGACAAACCTCCTAGTTTTTGTTAAGAATCATGAGGAAATGGAGGTACCGGAGAGAGGCTGGCCCTGGAGTTACTCATGGGAAGAGAAAGGTGTTGAAGAACCAGAACAGTAGGAGAAACCAAACCATGGAAATGTGTCCCTTGCCCTACAAACTCCTAAGTATCTCAAGGTGCTATTAATGGAACAGCAGCTATAAGAATTTCAGCAGCCAGGGAAAGGCCTAATTTAATAAGGCTCCCATGCAGCCACCGACAGGGAATCCGACTGGTAACAACTGTTCATAAAACCACAGCAAAACCACCAGCATACCTAAGACTAAGTTTCTTGTTTAACTAATGCACAAGACACACACAGATCCTGAAATGCTGCATTGCAATAAAACAGCAAACAGTAACTCACACTTGGCTTTTCTGGAAACCCACAGAGGTTCCATCCCTGTAACCCATTCAGAGTAAGGCATGCACAGCCTGTGCCCCCATGAAGTGAACATTTCCACAATACAGCAGAGTTCCCACGCAGCAGCAGCAATTTGTCTGGGCTGTCTGAACACCTGGGAACCCAACCAGTGTTGCAACTCAAGCCAAGGCACCACAAATCCAGCAAGCCTGGACAAATGGCCAAAATGTAGCAAGGCAGCAAAGGACACAAAAGTAGGGGAGTTTGCAGATCCACCAACAAAAGGAGCAGCATGCTCAGCCAGCTAAGGAGCTAATATATGTACTCATCCCTTCCTGACATTGTCAACACAGGAACAAGTGACGTTTCTTCAGAGTTAGCAGCAAACATCTTCTGAGCCAGACTAATGATTTTTTTTTAATTGCCAGTGAAAACAACTTTAAAACAAAACAAAACAAAACAAAACCAACAAATTTAAGGCTGGTCTAAATGTATAACATTTGCTCAGCTTCTTGATAAACATGCCAGCTTGCTTATAGGGATGAAGTGATAACATTTGCAGGCAACATGACAAGCCCTTCACAAAATAAAAGTTCCCAAAATTGATTCCAGGACTTGTTCCTAGATATCTCTTTTAACACACACAAAAGTCATACTACAAAGGATTAATAAGCAGAATGTCTCACTTTCCTCTTGTTTTTTCAACTCATGAACACACTATGGAGCCTTGGGAGGTATTAGATAGCAAGAGGTATTATTAGACTCCAATATTCAAAGTTTGAAGCCCCAGCATCCACAGAAAGACCTAACTATAGTAAAAGAGCCCCCACATATTAGAAAATATGTAAGATAGACTGGTGCTGCAGTAAGATGAAAGTTACAATCCCAGTATTACAGCACTGAAATAAATATTTTTTACTCAAGAAAAATAACAATACCCTAAATAAGACAGCTGTTCAGAGAAAGAGTTTTTGGCACTCAAAAATCCAAGACCTACAAAAAGAGATCTCTTGAGAAACAGTGGAAAGGGGAGTGGAAAGCTACACTAAAAATTTCATTTGCACGACACACCTATCTGCATTTCTTCCAGTGATTCTTGGAAAGACAGCACAAAAGTAGGTAAAGGGAGAAGTGTGTGTGGAAAGCAGGGTGTGGAAGGGGAAGCAGAAGGGAGTGTTAGATTTTGAAAAAGGACACAGGAAAGAAGGTTTTTGCTCAAGATGAGGTAATTTTCAAGTGCTTCGTTCCCCTTTCCCCTCTCTTCACCTTCCCCCCACCTCCTAGTATACAGGTGAAAGAGATAGAGCTCAGAGCAATTTAACACACCTGGATCGTAAATCTCTTCGTGGTGGTATTGTCCTCAAGGCCAAAAAAGGACCCTGGTGAGGACACAGGCAGAGGCACCTTGGCCTCTTGCTACTTACGGATGCAAATCAACCATGGTTTGGTGGGGTAAGTCAAGGCACTGAATCCACAGGCTGCTAGAAAGCTAAGTTATGGCTATTGCCAAAGTCATCAAAAAAATATTCCTCTGCACTTGCACATGTATTTTCAGTGCCCTGTTCTTCAGACCATATGACTGGAGTGTTTGCAAGTGAAGAAATCCTCTTGGTTACAAGAGCCAAGGGAAGCCACATTTTCACACATCTTTTGACTGGAACCTGAGTGCTTTTGCTTCATTTGTCAAATAGAATGCTCTGTAATATCTCAGAGTTTGTGATGCTGCTAGACTTGGCAGAAGAGCTGCATGGAGAAAAAGATAATTGCAATTTTCAAAAATAATATAGATGGTAATTTTCCAAACTGATTTATGCTGTTTTCACTCTGACTGCGAAGAACCTCTTCCTCCAATAAACCCTATGCAGATCTTCTGCATAAGGATCATTGATCACACACACACAAAAAAGCAGAATGTTGCCCCCCCTCCCCCAAGAAAGAAGAGGATGAGAATGGAGGAAACTAAAGAGGATGGTTAATTTGGGAAGTTTTCTTGCCATTTCTGAACTGCTTTTTTCTCAGTCGGTGGGAAATAAGGCTGCATTGAAAAATGATTTGATGAAGCAAATATCTGAGCTTTTTACAATACAAGTTGAGGCTGATTTTGACAGAGATATTAGAATTTTTATCTCAACAAATACAGAGCTGCCCTAAGGTAAAAGAAAGCAAAAGTAGATGGGAGGGTACAGTTCCCGAGTCCTAGATCTCACTTCTGGCCATGTTTGCCATTCCTTAGTACTTTGTTCCTTTTGCCAAAATTCATCTAAAGATAAGATATTTGAATCTAGTTTTTTATGAGTGCCAAATAGATAGATTGAACACAGCATTAAACAAATCAGTCAGCTGGGAAATGCCACACTGCAGTATTAAAGTCTGCTAAAAATTCATCAGGAATCCAAGTTTGCCCACAATCTGCTCTCGGGAGTAAAGTTCCCAACCGAATGTGCAGGACAAGGAGAGCATTTGATACCTGGGAGGGGCATGGGGTGGTAGAGAAGGAATCAAGAGATGGAAAAGTTGCCTTAGATCTATAAGCACAAATTATATTAGTGAAATTATGGCTCTGCAAGTTCCAAACAGACATTGAGCAACTTCTGCCATCACATGCTAGTCCTTGTCTTAAATATTCTTGCTATACCTGGCTTAAGCCAGTTTTTGTTTGCTTGTTTGCTTGTTTGTTTGTTTTTCTTGAGAAACACTAGTCTCAAGGAACAAGGATATTTCAGATAAAGGCTGATACTACTATTGACAAATTTGTGCAAGAATATCTGGCACCTGACTGCCCACTGGTATTACATCACACACGACATATTTTGCTCCACTGTGCAATCATTTTGTGTCGGGACAGATGCCAGCTGGAGACTTGGATGAGGCCATGGAACTTTGCTTGGAAGGGAGGGCTCTGCTTCCATGAAGCTGGACCGGAGAGGTGTGGGGGACACCTCTGTTCACTGACAAGGCACAGCACTAATTCAGCTCAGCAACAGTGATCGATATGTGAGCAGTTCCAGCTTCACTCATAAGAGACACTTCACAAAAATCTAACGTGGGATTTTGTGAAATAAGGGCATAATGGTTGTTGCAATAAGATGAAGAAATCCCACTAATTCCTTACACTACTGGACAGACAGACTGCATATGAAAGATTACTGGATTTGTTAAAAATATCAGGAGAAGAAACATGACACTAGCTCCAAGAAGAAACTAAACTTCACTACATATGCATATATTTAAAGGAGCCATTTACCCATATAATTTCTTACATGGGAAAACACTATCACAAGAATAAAGGGGGAGATATTTCCATTTGTATTCTCTGCCCTGCTTATCTTTCATTCCTTTTATATATTTACCTATTAAGTCTTACTCTTTGGCTTTCTTCTCTTTTACTCCAGTCACAGTAAAGATAGGGAAGTTATACACAGGTGTATCTTTAAATCAAGAAAAAACATCTGATTATCTTTTAAACAGATTTACTGCTACTTTCTCTCATACTCCCTCCCTCTGGGCAAATTTAACTCTGCAATACCTTGGGCAATGTCATTTTATGTAAAACTTCCCAATGCTCTTCAAGTCATGTCATCATGTAATTATAATTTTTTCCTGTTGTGAAATAAGAGATGAAAAAGAGGAGCTTATCCCAGGAGATTTAAATAGGGGTAATGGAAATAGCTCTGCATAGTCTAGTAGCTGCAGAATGCATTTTCCCATCCAGCAAAAGTTTGAGACATTAGAATCATTTTTTCATTCATTCATTCTCTACCAGGAACCGGAGATTGTGTAGGTTCCAAGATTTCAGAAACAGCTAATGAGTAGATGCAGCTCCATCTGACAAGGCTTTACATCCCTCAGGATGTAAGAAACCATTTCAAGTCCTTGCTCTCAGTCATACCCCAAGCACACAAAAGTCTTCCCAAGTGTAACTCCCTATGTAACAGGGAAATTTTCATTTTCACGAGACATTTGCCATTTAAAGACAATTTTCCCTCTCACTAAAGTCGCAAATAAATACAATAATTGTCCAAATCATGTTCAGAAATCCAGTTAAGAAGCCATAAATATGAAACAAAATCAAATGTGAGTATTCTTAGAAAAGGTCTTCCCTTGGAAAACCACAAGCCATATATCTTGAAAAATATGTCAGTCATTTGCCTGAAATGTGGCACTGAATTTCTGAGGTTTTCAAACTTCATGTCTAACTATGAAAAATGGGCATTTGGGTTGTAGTTTTGACCAAAACCCAGGGTGATGACAGTGAGTTTGAAATGCTGAAGAAAATATGAATCAGCAAAGCCTGATGTCTCTGTCACTCCATTACTGACCAAGTAAATGTCATTACTGACTGCAGAGCAGAAACCTCATTTCAGAAGACTGTAAATGATGGTTCTTTCACAACAAAGAGACCAAAGAATAAGGAAAGGAAAAACAAAAATAAAGAAAAAGAAAAATAACAAGGAGAAGCAGGAGGAGGAGGAGGAGGAGGAGGAGAAGGAGGAAGAGGAGGAGGAGGAGGAGAGCTGCTATTCTGCCATTCTTGATTTAACCCCAAATAATGTAGAAATCAACCTAAGCAAGTAAGTCCCCACACCTTGCGTGGAAGAAAGGTTCCGTCAGTCTGGAGAACATCTGAAGTACCCAAAGCTCAGAAAATGTGGAAACAGATATTCAGCATCTGCTGAAACTCAGAAGGCTGAAACTCAGTATTCTCCTGGAGAAACTGGCTGCTCATGACTTGGACAGGAATACTGTCGGCTATGTAAAATCCTGGCTGGATGGCTATGGCCAGAGTGTGGTGGTGAATGGAGCTACATCCAGCTGTTGGCAGCCCCAGTAACAAGTGGGGCTCCCCAAGGCTCAGTATTGGCATCAGTCCTTTTTAACATCTTTATCAATGGTCTGGATGCAGGGATCAAGTGCACCTTCAGCCAGTTTGCAGATGACACCAAGCTGGGTGGGAGTGTCAAACTGATGGAAGGCAGGAAGAGTCTACATAGGGACCTTGACAGGCTGGATTGATGGACCCAGNTCACACATCGAATCCTGTGCTCAGTTCTGGGCCCCTCACTACAAGAAAGACATTGAGGTGCTGGAGCTGGTCCAGAGAAGAGAACAGAGCTGGTGAAGGGTCTGGAGCACAAGTCCTGTGAGGAGCAGCTGAGGGAGCTGGGGGTGCTTACCCTGGAGAAAAAGAGGCTCAGGGGTTATCTTATAGCTCACTATAACTACCTGGAAGGAGGTTTTAGTGAGGTGAGGGTAGATATTTTCTCCCATGCAACAAGTGACAGAACAAGAGGAAATGGCCTTAAGCTCTGCCAGAGGAGGTTTAGATTGGATATTTGGAAAAAAATTTATTCTCTGAAGTGGTTGTCTAGCATTGGAACAGGCTGCCCAGGGAAGTGACTGAGTCATCACACCTGGAGATATTTAAAAGACATATAGATGTGGCATTCAGGGACCTGGTTTGGTCATGGACTTGGCAGTGTGGGTTAACTGTTGGAATTTTCCAACCTAAACGATTTGATGATTCTGTGATTCATCAGCACTTTCACACGCAGAAACTGAAGCAAAGAGTGAGCTCATTACTTATGGTCAAACTGTAAAGATTGATCTATTTATGATCAAACTGGAAATCCAAATCTAAAGCAAATATTGCTACCTGCATTTTAGCATCTTACCAGAGGAATTAAAAAGACAACAGAGAATAATTTATACTTTGCACTATGATTTATACCTTTCAAAAGACTAAATATTTTAATTTTTATTTTTGAGACAGTATTGACAGTATCATCATATTCCTAGACAGTACGGGATATATTGTATCACAATCCCCAATATCAACTTTACAGCTTCTACTTTTGCTGCTTGTGAATTCCAAAATGTCTTATTCTGATCACATACTATTAAAAGATTGAATAAATCATTCCATCTTGCTCACAGCACAGATGGAGAGATACAGCTGGGCCATACACTGGGAAAGTCAATTCTTTAAATATTCCCTTACTATATTAGATTCTGGGAATGAGAGGGGTTGTGTGTGTGAAGAAAAAAAAACGTTGGAAAGATCATCAAGAGTAGTGTAAACTGCATCTCCTCTCTTCCCAGAGACAGAGAATGTAATTTCCATATCCCAATCAAGCTTAAGAGCATCCAGCTGAAGGTCACATTCAGATCTGCCTCTTCCAGGTGACAAAATGCTCCACTGCCACTCAAACAGTCCCCTTTGCTTCCCATGGCTTCAGCATAACAGTATTTCCATCAAGTAAGTAAGCAGAAGTCACAAGTTGGTATACAGAACTTAAAAGATAATTGAAAGTTTCTGGAGTAGTTCACTTCAAAAAACTGCAATCACTTGTGAACTGAAGTGCTTATTATCATATACAAAGCTCTAGTAATTAGAATCAGGGAGAGAGGTACAAGGTGATTAGAGAATATTGGGAAAAATCTAGTTAACAAGAAACATAGCACATAAACCAATCAGCACTAAAAATTTCCCTGAGATATCTGCAATTAATTAAAATACAAAATGTTAAAAAGCACATTTCCATATTATTAAAATTTTTTGAAGCGACTAATAATCAGAAGCCATTACAGCATTGGCATTAATGTGAGATTAACCTCAGACGCTACTGACTTAATAAAAACACAGAAAATAGTCTCCACATCCTTTCCTCTCCCTCTCTGCCTTGTTCCCACATCCTTCAAACCAGCCCCTGGCTAGCACATTTATTTCTTTGGCTAGTTGGCTAGCTGACTCTTCACCTGGTGAAGAGTCCAGACAGTGGCAAAAGCTGTCTGCAGAATATCACACCTAGAGTGGTTTGGACAGTCTGTCTCTCAGTGTACGGCCCAAAGCAGTGGTCCCAAGGAAAGCAGGGCTCACAGGGTTTGTGTGGAAGCAGAGCAAGCCAGCAAGGCAGACACTCACAGGGCTGCACAGCCCCACAGGTGCTGCCCTTGAGAGGCGATGTCTGAGCTTGATGTTGAGCTTGGCTCTTCTGGGCTGCCCAACCCTCTGTTGGAGTGGTGGCCTCCCAGGGCTATCACTTCAGCAGCAAAAATTCCTGATGGAACATAAGTTTGTGGGGTATTTTAGTTTGTATTTTTTTAAAGATTTTTTTTTTAAAGAGTTTTACAGAAGCTCCCTCAGCCTTTGGATGGAGCTCAATTTCATACACAAAACTACTTAAAAATCAGTTCTAACTTGAACTGAGAAAGTACAAAGGGCATGCACATGTTTTGTCTTCAAGACAGCTACAACATTTGTATTCCAAATACCGAATTTTATTCATTTTTCTCTTCTTTTATAACACAAGCAGGTCAAGGGTTTCAAATGGAGTACAAGCATGCGAGAACAGAAAGGTCTCAACAATACTATATATAATTTCCTAATTTTCTCATAACAATCCTTTCCTAGGAAAAAACTTATTTCCTTTCAAACTCCTCTTTCTTAACACATGCTGGAGTGATCTCATACTCTCAGATTTTCTTGCAATTTTCATCTTTCTTGTTCCGCATAAAATATGCAGTGAAGTTTTCACAAGAAGGCAACTTTGCAACAGAGTGAATTGTTTCAAAAGATTTTTTTTTAATTAGATGTTTTTATTCTTCAGTGAAAACCTCAATTTTGAATGAAATTTTATAGGTCATTAATCTGGTGCAGATTTATGAGACTTAGGGAATAAGTTAAGTTAGAACAGCTACTGTGCCTGCTCTATAATTGTTCTTCATTGAAATTGTCAAAGATTTTTAATATGCAGCTATCACACAGATTAAAAGCTTTTACAGTATGTCTCCACTTAAGAGGCCATCATTCCACAGTGTCATTATCTGCTAGTAATATTTCCATTAGAGGGCATCACATGCTCCTCTGGAGAAGTGCACAACTGCTCACAACAAGTCGTATTACTGATAATGCTCCAGGAGTATGACACAAACGTCCTAGTTTTGTTCCCACATTTAATTACCTTCTATAAATAGCCTGCCAAAATTTTAAGGAATTACCTCCTTTCGTACAGAAATATGCATTTGTGTTGACAAACCCCTTCCAACCATCCTGCTTCTAAGAAGGCAGGTGACAGCTGCAGGTACAACACTGGCCCTTCTGCACAGCCACACTACAACCTCACTTTTCAGCCAGGTGTTCACACAGGCTGATACATCATAGTGCACCCTGTCAGTGCACTTCTCAGGACATCAGCCAGAACTACCAGCACTTTTCAGGCATCTCTGGTAGCACAAAGAGGCTTCATGCCTGCTTTTTGTTCCACCTGACTAGAGGATTTAGCTCAAATCTCATGGCTCTGCAACAGCCACTTTGGTGTAAAATATTCTTTCAAGGCACAATTCCTTTCTCTTTTCTGAGAATAAAAAAAATAAAAACCACTTATTTTACTATAACAGATCTTATAGTACTATTTTCATCATAGCATAAAGGAACTTAGCAATTTAAACATATGAAGGGGAGGAAAAAAAAGAGCTTCAGGAATAAAAGCCCAAGAGCTTGCACTGGCTTGTTTGGCAGCTCTCTGCTGTTTCCAATATTTTTCTCTCTAGCGTTTTTTTCCCGAATATACAAGGTGTTTCAAACAGATGCATTACACTGTACACTGACTTCTAGGTGATTTGAAGGAAGTGACCATAAAATGCAGTTTCTATTCCAGGCTCCAGCCTTACATCTTCATCAGCCCCCTGTAACACATGGTGTAAACAGACAGCACACTCACACTCAGTCCTCCAGTAGGACTTTGCCAGCACTTTGCCAGCAGAACCTCTCTCAGAAAAAAATCCTGCTGATACAGAACATAAAAGGCAAACAGTTTCTTGCGGGAAGAGAGAAGTGAGCCCCTCCAAACTCTGCAAGCTGCACTGGCAGCTACTGCAGCCCTTACATCAGCATTTCTTTTGTTATTTTATTTGAAGCTTTGCAACTATCCATACAGAAAATCCAGCAGTGCTGAGGGTCACACCACCTTCATTTTGGCCACAGGACTACCTTCCCCCCAAGGCGTGCTAGGACATGTGGCCAACACGTCTGTGTGTTCACGCAGTCTGTGACCAGTGCTGCTGTTCCAGCAAAAGTCCAAACTGCTTCAGAGTCACCAGCATTCCCTGTTTCACCTGGGGAAACAGAAGGCATTATTGTACTGAATAGGCTGTTCTTCTGCAAGTGCTGCCCTGCTAATCTATGTGGTACCTTCACAGGTGAGTGCATGAGTACCTTACAGCATGGAGTACACCAGCACACACAGTCTCCTTCAGAGTTATTCTGGAGAAGACAAGTGTTCAAGTTGTCTTAAATTGTTGCAATGATTTTCTGTATACATATGTGGGTATGTATATCTTTTTTCTTCTTTAGGGAAGAAAGCAAATACTTTGCTAATTGGATTAGAAAACTGGGAAAAAATCATGGTTTTCAATTGTGCCTCACTAGAATATTTTATGACTAGTATTAATGAGTAAATATTGAGAGAAAAAAAAAGCACTCTAAAAAGTGAGGTGGAAGAGATGGATAGAAGATTCATTTAATAGCAAAAATCCTAATAAAGGTCATTATATAGTGCATAAACAAACAAGTCCATATGCCAGTGTAGTATAACCCTAATAGGGCCATGCTCAAAATCAAGTCCAGGCCTCCATTGCCCACCTATTTTGTTGTCTTACACACTCTTCCTTGTATATTCAAATATCCCTTTCCTCCTTGGCATGCTGGATGGATACACACAATGTCTTTAAAAGACTGACTCCAGAAAAGAACCCATGAGAAACTACAGGAAGAATACATGCCTACAACCAAGTGCAAAGAATTCTGTTAGCACCTACTAGGCACTACTAATGGCAGTGTTTGCAGCTCTTGACACTTTCTTCTGACTCAAATTAGTTGCTCTTTAAATATCTGTATTATATAATTAGGAAGTACAGCATCATCGAGAGAACATGGATTTTGCATTTCTTGACCTTTTTCCTACTAATTTTCAGCAGACTATTTAATGTTAAAATCATACACCATGCAATGCAGCAATTCCAGATAGGAATGCACAAGTAAGACTGGCATATATTGGTGGTATTAATTAGCATGTACAACACTCCAGCAGGCAGATTAGGTGATATCTGTATTCAACTGGATGACTTTATTCATTAACAAGATGTTATTTTGGGAAAATATGTCCAAGAAGTCCTTGTAAATCAGCTGTAAGGAGCATTTCATAGCACAAATGTTTCATTTCCAGTTATTGAGGTTATAGCCAATTGCCAGGAAGACAACAGTTAATGCTCTGCAGGCACACTGTTCAATGGGATACATTCAGTAATAAAATCACAAGGTCATCATGGTGTCAGTCCTGGTTTGCAGAAAGTGTGGTACCAGTAATGTTTTGTTTTCAAAGTCCTTTCGTTCAGTGTAATCCATAAACTGTTGCAGACTTTACAAGCCATTTGCAATGGTACCACTGATGTTTTTTTAAGAAGGAGGTTTGATGCCAACCCAACTGTAATTTCCTTAGTTGGGACAGATTGACATGCGTGTTAAAAAACACTGTTATACAGAACTATCTGGTTTTGCTTTTAAAATAACCTTCCTAGAACAGAGAATACCTTTTGGTTGGCTTTGTAAAGAATAGGGCTTACAGGCCCTAATATCAGCTGTTTTGGTACAAATGGCTAACACGCAGCATCACCTGCCTGCTGCTGCAGCGCATCACACCTGGGCAGCCAGAGCTGGCAATCAAACCCTTGCCTGCAGCACAGCAGATTAAAAGCTTAATCCCAAACTCATTGAACACTCTCAAGGCTCATTAACTTCAGTCCCTGGTTTGCACACAAGAGAAACACTGGTGTGAGCTGCAGAGCTTTGCTTCGACTTGGCGTGACTTTGTTTCCTCGCGCCGGTGAAGTTCACGTCACAGAGGGTAACTCAGTGCAGAGCCTACCAGGATGGCTATTTCCTCACCATGTTACCAGTGTTACCAGTGTGTCAACAAGAAAAAAAGAGGTTTTAACTCTTCCCTTGAGGTCCTCCTTCAGAAACAAGTTCAGTGCATTATTTTAGTCCAATTTTCTTCCTTTTTTTTTTTTTTTCCCCAGGCTAATTTAAAATATTGAGCAATTTTAGCAATCATGGTTAGGCATCCCCTCAGACGGCAAAATATCCATGCCTCAGAAGGCATACTCTGGCAGAAAACAGGCACACAACAAAAATCAGAAGTGTATCAGAGCCAAGCACTCTAACTCAGCTTTACACAACTCAAGAGGATGTTTTGGGTAGGATGGGGTATGTAGTTTTCTTGCCCAATGAATATTCCATGAAGCATCAAACCTCTCCTAGAAGAGCACAAAAACAATGAAATGAAAACAAACATCATCGTTTTATTACGAAATGATGTCACTTTCTTTTTTCTTAAAAGCAATCCTGATGTGAAGCAAAACTTCCCTGCTTTTGTAGTTATGTGCTTTGGGAACCACAGCTCTCAAATATTTTCTTTCCTTGCTGGCAATATGCCTACTTGAATCTTGTTATATTCCACCACAACTGCAGCTTTAATGCAGTAATTGATACAGTATGATAAAGCCACAAATGCAAAATCACTCTGTCTGTAATGACATCTGTAATTTAGAAACTTTGAGGATGGAAAGCTTGAAACTGGCAGGTGACAGTTTCTGCAAACACCAAGAGAAGATTCTGTGGGTGTGTATACATAACATTTTTACTCCAGAACTGCACAAATCTTGAACCTTGCCCTGTCTGTAAGGCAAGGCACATAATCCTAGTGACACAGATATCAAAGTATTTCCTAAGAATGCATTTGTTCACTGCATTAAAAGCTTTACCACAACTGAAGTGAATCAAGAATCACACATCAGTGCCCACATAACTTCAACACTATTCCGGCTCTGCGCAAGGGAGCCCCAGGTTAAGCATTTGTGGTGGGACAGTATCTGCATGGTCTAAACAAATTGACTGTTACTTATCTACTACAGAAATTACCTCTAAAAATAACATCAGGGGGTCCATGGCTACTTCCTCCTGCCTCCTGACCTTGCCAAATGTTATGAGGCTGCTTCGGCACTCACATCTAAACCAAACAAGGCTTCTGGTTGTGCAACTTGTCCCACACAGTCAGTCCCATGGTGGAACCCACAGAAGGTCCTGTGTGACTCAAGACCTTCATTCACCCAACTGCCCTGTCAATAAAGCTCTTACATTCCTCAGATGAGTTTATACAACCTCCAGTGCCTTTAGCTGATGCATGGCTGAGTGGAATTTCATTAAACAACTCTTTTTATTATGTAAAGGAACAATTACATTTTCTAGTTCATTTTCTTGAATTACAGCATCTCATCATTAGCAACAGAGATGATAATGCTAACAAAATTTGCTCTATCAGTTAAACAAGCAGATCTTATGTCAAATAGCCCCAAAACCACAGAGACTGAGTGACTGCAGAAGTTTGGGTTTGCACAACCAGCCAATGCAGGGGTTAAGTATCATACTTAATGGCTGACTTGAAGGCAAAGAGCACATATCCTTTGCAAAGATACCATCTGCCCATCTTTAGACTCAAATGTCCAAACAGAATCCAGCTACTACTACTTGCACAAACAGAATCCATCACCTGGCTCTGAAATCCATCACTGCTTCAGCTGCATGAGCACAAACACCCAACCTTCCACCTATAATACTGGACACCCATTTACCTCCTTTCCTTTGTTCTACATTAACATAGGAGCATAAGCTCCTGTTTATCAAGAAAGGAAGGACCAAGCAATAGAAATGCTCATTCACATCTGCTGACACTGTTGATTTTATGCTTGTAACAACTAAATCATCGAAATTTACACATCCTCACAAGCAGAATAATGACTAAGTAAAAGAGGGCTTTTCTTTCACTTGTACCCTCACTGAAATACCATGGGACTGGTTTCATATTGCTAGGTAATGGTAGAAAATGAGGTGCTTACATTTAAGCTTTTTCCTCAGAATTTTACCTAAAAAAAGTAAATATTTACACTTCACATTCTCCCATATTATCCTAAAATGCTCTTACAATTGTCTTCTTCAACAACAGAGTAATTAAGCCTTTCGGCTTATGAGTTGTGGGGGAAAATACTTCTCTTACTTCTGAAGCTCACCTACATTTGAGATCTGAAGTGTTCAAATAGTTCATTTTAGACAGAATAATTCAACAGATACTAACCTTTGAAAACAATGGAAGGCAAAACCAAAATGGACACATGGAAAATTAAAAGCTGTTATTTGCATTTAAAAAGCACTGCACATAAAAATACCATTATTTAAAAATATTTAAAGAGACACACTTGTAATGCTGGTATTTTCAGAGAGTCTGAAGGCTGAGCATGAAAAATGGATTGCTGTTAGAGATTAAGTTCCTAAATCTATATTTGGACACCTCACTCAAGGACTTAGTGCATGGGGTCTGCAGCCTCCTTTTTAGGTCACATTTTGTATCATTTTAATCTTAGCCTAAAAATAAATACAAAATGAACGAATCATTTTGTAGTCTTGGTGTTTGCAAACTTATCACCCAACAGTGTCACCTTCTGTGCAATCTTCTTCTCAGGGTGGCCAATCAGCCTAGGGAAAAAGCAGAATCAGGGCAAAAGCCCTGACCCAACTGCTTCCTTCAGGCATGTGCCAACCAGAAAGCCCCAGCAACACAAAAACACAGGGAAAACACTCTGGAGGAATCTGGTTTTCCCTCTGCAGAGCACAGCAACTTTCCTAAACAGCCTAGAGAAGTGCAGAAGTGCAGCCAACAGACCAGCTTCGCAGACTGAGCTGATTCCTCTCACTGCAGGAAGAGCTGTCTCTGGGTAAAAACAAGAATTTAATATTCCATCAGCTCTAGCGTGGATTGCCAAAAAAGGCACAAAAAGCATATCCAATGGTCTTAACAACTGACAAATAGTTTCATAAATTATCTCTGAATTTATCTCTTCAAAAAGAACTGTGAAATCTTTGTGAATGTCGAAGAAGGGGAGGTGGGGTGGTGTGGGCAGGGCAGGAAGAAGGTGGTTAGTCTGCAAGACTACCGAAGAACTAGTTCACAGGAGCACTTTAAGCTCACTTGGGCATTGCGTCATACCTTCAGATACAACATGCACAAGGCTGTGCTTTTCTCACTTCATTTCTCTGAGCAGGCACACAGAAACCTCCAAGCAGCAACGCCAGCCTCGCATTCACAACAGCACGGGGTAAATGCAGCATCATCCTTGGCCCACTGCTCGTGCAAACCACTCAGCAAATCAGGAACCATGCAGGCGCCACCCTCACCACGACTAGAAAGCACACAGGTCACATTCTCGTGGTCTTACACTTGGAATACAAGAGACACACAGCAAATAACACACCAAAGACCAGCACCAAAGTACTTGCTGTTGCCTTGCTTCTTGCAGTTGTGAATGTTTTTACCTTTTGTAGCTAGTTTCACACAGTCCTTTATGTAAACATAGCTATGTTATTGTAACTGTATCTTATCATTCACAGTCCTTTCTCATGGACACAGAACTTTGATGGACATTTCCTTTGACCACTGTAATTGAGGGAGGAAGAACTGATTTCCTCCAATGAATAGTGATTTCCAAATGGATATAAAAAATAAAGAAGGCAGGTCTTGCCCCCTTCCTTCCTTCTCTCTGATCCTGGAAACAGGTGTCTCTGGCTCGTCCTTTCGTGGCAATACTGTGACATACTTGCTACCTGCACAGGAAATAAAGTGGGGCTTAGAATGAGGGACTAGAAGAGATCCATGCTGCATGCAGGCAGCTCCGTTCATCCACAAGACTGGCCTTCTCACCACAGGACTCGCTCCCTTTGGATCAGCCAGATTTTTGATCAGTGGCAAGGTCTTAGATTGCATGTGAATGTTTATGTAGATCCCATGTGTCAAAATATCACCCAGAAACAGCCCCTTCAGCCCAGGCTCCCACAGGCTAGAAGACAGGTCACAGTAAGAGCTTGAATCTCCCTTCTTCTCCAAAATCTCATTACCGAAAACCCCTTGCGGGCCATTTGGGAGTGCAGGAGTTTTTTGAAGCTAACAGAGCTCATTGCCAGCAGCATGGGAATACCAAAAAGTGTGTGTTACAGGGTTCTAAAATGTCAGACTACAGGAAGGTTAGTCATTTAGCATTTTTAAATGCTATCAGGATTTTGGACAGGAATTGGAGACTCCTAATAAAATTTCACCCAGATGGACCCTAGATGGACCCACTTCCTATCTGTTCCCATAAAAAAAAAAGCAAGTGCACTTTTCACATTTCATTGTTATTAAATTCCTTCTATTCATGTAAGTTCTGCTGTGTGCTCAAGAAACTTCTATTGGGTGCCAAACCACTGAATGCATCCCAGAGCACAAGCTCACACCAAACTGCATTGTCATCCATAAAACAGAACTGTGACTGCTTGCTATAGCACTTTATTTTTCTCTCACACACACATCAGAAGGTCGTATTTGAGAAGCTGGTTTCCCTTGGAGCACAGCATTCACGACATGGGATAGGATGTTTCTGGCATGAGCTCTCCTGGTGCTGACTTGACAACTTCCTTGTTATGATTGCAAATTCCTATCCCTGTAAACCTCACGGATGACTCATGAGAGAAAAAAAGGACAGAAAAAAAAGCAAAAAGAAAAAAAGGGAGAATGAAACCCTTTCAATTGCAGTGTCTGTAAAGACAGTGATACACAAAATGTCTCACATTTAAAAGCAAAGCAATATCCACTGGAGAAATAAAAAAATAATTTCTCATTCCAAATAGCAAGTATTTGGGGACAATGAAGACACATAGGATTGTATTAATCAAAGAAACTGCCTTTTTAAAAATAACCTTATTCTGCATTGTTTGGGGAAGCATTGTTGAACATGACATCATGTACATGCAGCTATGGACAAATACAGTCATCATTCCAGTGGACTAAGTAAACCAAAGGGGTTAATTCTCTGCAGGTATCTCTAGATAAATTATTAGGCTATCACAAACATTTATGGATGCATTTTAATTAGTCTTCTACCTAAGAGCATTAAAAAAAAGACATTGCGTACTTATTTCAAATGAAAGTATCCCCTCCTGTCTCTGTTATACTTACAAACAGGACTGCCCTACTGCTTCTGATAGCTGAACATCAGAACTTATTCCAGGAAAATCACTGTAAATGTTGCCCCCAAAGTATCTACCAAACTGGAACTGTAGCTTTACCGTCTATATAAAATATTTATTTAAATGTCACAAAACACTCTTTTCTATGTCAGTATTAAACATGCAACTATTTGAATAATCACAAAATTTCCCAGGCACAGCTTCAGCCTTGAATACAAACTAGTATCTTGTTAAGATATTTACCTTAAAACCCATCTAACCAAAGCATCCCTGATGCTGTTTCTACCCTGATATGCTCATTATGCCTTTGACTCTGAGTGTAGTTTCCTAGCTGTGCTGAGCTCAATTCCCCAGCATATTCCCCTTACACAGGCAATTCAGGTCCAACTGAGCCATGTGTCCAAGTGTACATCACCAAAGAGAGAGGAATCACTGGCTCTGCCTTTTCACACCATGGCACAGGTACTGTACCCCAGTGGAGTCGAATGAGAACCTAGTTTAAACTCATTTTAAACAGAATTTTATCTGCTCTCAGAGAAATCCCTCTATAAGAGAAGCTCAAGTTCTCCTCTCTACTGCCAGCACTCTGTCCAGGCAGGGCCAGGGAGAGAAGACAGGACAGAGGCTCTGGCAAACTCAAGTCACTGGAAATAAGTACTAATTGTGATGCAAGGAAACCAGCACAGGTGTGCAGCAGGCAACAGTCTTTTCAAAATCCCTGAAAAAAAAGACACATCTGATCACCATTTCAAAACACTGCAGATGGCAGCATTACTTCTGTGAACACTAACCTTTTCTTTTGGCAGCAAGGGAAATCGATACCACTCAGTGTGGAAATGTCAATAGAAATGCTCAAAAATCTTAATATTTTAACATTTCAGAGTTCAGAGGGACTCTCATTCAAAAATAGTTGCTGCGACAGCCTTTGCATTTTTAAAAAGATATAAATCAAACTGTGTTTTTAAAACACAAGGTAAGCACAAAGACAGTCGTTTGTTTTCCATTTTTTAAATTTCTTTTAATACTACACTCAATTCCCTTGTGGCATTTTAACCCAACTGCAGGGGCATTGAAAATGACTGCAAAAGCAGTAAAAATCTCTTTAATTGATTTTTATTGTTCAATCTAAAGGAAATTTTGTATGTGAAAACAACAGCATTACAAACAGCAACTGCAGAGATGTTTTGAAATTCCTTTAAATAGTATTAAATATTATCATTAAGACATGCTTTACTGATGTGACAGTAAAGGCAGACATAAAAGGCAGACATAAAATTAAGCTGTATCTCTAAGTTCCCTCCACAGCACCAAATAATGTTATTAAAAAGCAAAACCAATTTCTATATTCCCTACACCCCCTAAAAATGTTTTGAATTTGGCAGAATATTAATTTGGAGGAGATATGGCAGGACAGACCATATAACCTTGTCCAAAGCAAAAAAAAAAAA
>VZRZ01002930.1:312924-325759 GCA_013398175.1 Climacteris rufus
AAAAAAAAAAAAAGTGACAAAACTTAAGAGACCAGGAGACTCCTCTCAGCAGAGCTAAAAAGACAGCTTAGACTAGACAGCACCATCAGAACTGGCATCACCAGATCTTCAGACAGACATCATCCTCTGAGAAGGACACTCAGAAATGGAGACTACCAAAAGGAGTATGGTGTGCAGAGACTAAGATATAATTTTTCCAGCATAAAGTTTCCTTTACCCAGTTGTCATGGAATATGTAAAATACACTACTTCTGTGTTCATATCCATGCACTTCACCTCCTTCACAAATGATGTCCTCAGGCAGCCCCTTCTTTTTAAGCTGTCACATGAAAAGGACACAAATCAAGAACTACACATGACTTTTAAGTTTTCAGGAGTCCTATAAAATATTACAAATAATCAATTTGTGTTTCTTTTGCTTTTAATATTCCTGCCTGTTTACAAATGCTCCTGTAAAGCTAATTGGACACCATGACATTGATTAAAGAAAATGCTTGAAATTAATCGAATAGACTGCTGCAACAGAAACTTAAAACAATACACCCTTTCCATAAATAATACAGAACTTTATTGCCCTCATTCAAACCAGAGCATTTCAGACATTGTTAGCTGGAAAAATTCACCTTTTCAACTTCAGTATGGTTCAGGCTTTTCTCTTTGTCTTCACATAATCCCTGATGGCAGAGGGAGGTGAAACATGTGCAAAGACTGGTCAGAAACACAAGACTCCCTTTAGTTGTATTGTTACTCCAAGAAACCTCACCTAGCCCACTGAATTTTAATCCTGAATTGGCAACACAAGAGTTGGTGACAAAAGACAGTTCTTCTTTACTTTGACAGCCTGTTCAAAAATTCACTTTTTCAGCATGAAAGCACCCAAAAGCTGAAGTTCTTTATTGCCCCTCCAAAAAGAAGTCTCAGCTGTGCTGAAGAGAAAAGGAAGCGTTAGGCTGTGGATTTGAAGTAGCTGTCAAGAAACACAAACACAAAGTTGACTTAATAGCGTTATTAGGAAATGTGTTCTGGGCCCACCCTTGGCAGTAACACCAGGGTTAACTAAAGTTGTAGCAATATTTAAAACAGCTCTGCAATTTTCCATCTCCACCCAACTAAACAACAGAAAATTTTGTCAATAAATGAAAAACACCACACGTATTTAAGCGAGAGAAACCATCTAAACTTCCAACATTTTTCATCCTCATTTTTTTTTAATCCAAAAGATTTGTACAGCATTTTTAAAAAATAACTTACAGGATCAAAAGGAAAATAAATGCATAGCTTTATATCCTTAGAATATAACCTCCCCCTGTTGCGGAAGAGTTCAAAGTCATAAAGTGCTGCAGATATGAACACACATCAGACAAATAATCTAGTAACTAACTTATTTTTCTGGTTTATTTAACAATATTCCAGGCTTAGAACATTAAATAAAAATCTCACAGACAATGGGTAAGACTAACAATGGTTTTGCTCTTTTTTTTTTTCTTTTTCTTCTCCTTTTTTTAAAAGAATGCTATGACACATCAATTGAACCGACTACAATTTTTATTTTGGATACCAAAAAATAAAAAGAAGCTGGAAGGAAGAGAGTAGTGCATTGCACTGATCTCAGTAAAACTGCTTGTAAGCATCACCGTTTACGTTTAGCCCTAGGAGGACGAAGGTGGAAGCAATGCTGCCAAAGAGGGTAAGCCAAGTGCGCACCAGGGGAGAAATGCTCTGGATTCTGCCTTGGTTGTGAGGGCATGGCTTTACATTATGCTCATTTAAGACAAGATCCACAGACCCCACACTAGCATTTGTGCAGCTCCTGGAGGGAGGGCTACCAGTGTTGGTAACAGATGGTGCAAGTGGCACCAGCTGGTTCTCAATGGCCATAAAACCCAGGAGGTCCTAATGGCAGACTGCTGGGGTGTCACAGGAAGCTCAGATATCTTGCTCCCTTCTGTAATTTGATTTTGTTACCTTCATAGATAACCTACACACCTGCGGGATTTTAGGCCAATCCTGCATTCTGCACCTTGGGCAATCATACACCTCTTCAGCGGACATGGAGAGTAGCAACATTGAACAAGATGCACAGTGTGTGTACTTTGTACAAGTGCAAATCAGTTTTGAGGGCTGGAAAGTGAAACCCCAGGCTTACAAACAGCCACACATGTCACACCACCTGCTAACTGCATTTTTCCCAGGCTTAAACACACCAGGTAGTTTGCAATTACTCACTACACTGTTCCTTCAGTCTGACCTCTCTCCTTCCTCCTCACTCACCCACCTGTTCCCACCACCTACGAAGAACACAGGGGCCTCAAACTTCCAGGAGCTATTAAACCAAACCATAAACAAATAGTTTGGCACTGGATTCAATTCCACTGCCATTCTCATTTTTCTATGTTCCAGCTGGCTGTGCCCTTTTTACAACCAAATGTCCACGGTGCCACTGTGATGAAAAAAATTCAACTTTCTTCCTCCAGAACAGTAACAGACAGATATTGCTCAACATAGTTGTAGACTAACACTGAGGTGGGGGGGGAAGGGGGGTTAAGACACCAGTAACAGAAATAAAACCCCAAGCAAACCTTGATTGTAACTGGAAAATGGCAAGAGTCCTCCACCGCAACTCTGAGAAAAAAACTGGTGCACCCTACTTTGTGCCTAACGTGAACTCTAATCGTGTTTGTGACCTGCAGTATTTCATAAGAGACGGGGGGGGGGGGGTCTCAGGTTGGTTTCCTTTCTTTTTTCTTGTCTGTCAAGTTCTCAAAAGGGCTTAAAACACTTATGCTTAGAAACATAAAGGGAGCAATTACAATACACAACAAATCGGAAACAGTATTCAAACATTAGACTGGACGGGACTAAAGTCCACTCTACAAACCGAATCAAAAAGAGACAGGAGAAAAAAGGTTTTAAGTGCTAACATAATAAAAAACAATTTTAAAGACTCACTAAATACCTGTGAGGAAATGGAGGGGTCCCCTTCTTTTAAATATATTTACATAATATTAAAGCATTTTATTTTGCTTTTCTTGCCAACAAAATTTTCTAGCTACCCTGGGCAAAGTCCCCATTAAATTAAGAGGTTAAGGATTTTATAACATAGACAAACTGTTAGACCCATGGCATGCAGATGTCTCCCTGCCTTCTCCCTCCCTCTGATACCAAGGAGCTGATGCCTTGTCTGCTATGCACCATGTGGCATGGGCACAAGGCAAAGGTAACACAACACTGCTTTCAACCCCACACTTGGTTACTACTTTGCAGAAGCACAGGAGACTACAATCAGGGCTTGCTTAGACACAAAGCAGAACAAACAAAAACAATTTTGCCATTTAGCTGCTGCAGTTAAATGGTAAAACCAGACTAACGTGGACACAGCAATACCAGTTTAAAAGTGTTTACATCACACTAGAAAGGAAAATAAATTATCCTGGTACAAATGCATCCACACTATAGCCTATGCCAGCACAGTATCAGTTAAAATAATAATACATCAGTCCCCTAACCAACAGAATTATACCAGCTGAACTTTTCTAGCATAGACCAGGCCTAAGACATGAGGTAGTGAAAATCAGGCTCAAGATCTTTTTTCATTCCATAGCATCAATATAGTCTAAAAATATTAACTGCTCAGATTTATGGATTTTAAAAACATTTTAAAATCCAAAATTTAAAGCTAGCATCCTGAGTCACACAGGATTTAAAAATGCAGGCATAAATTTAAAAAACTCCCTTCCTCAGGGTCCTAACTCAGGAAAATATGATTGAAAGCACATATGCATGTGTTTGTCTCCCACTGAAGCAAATGGAAATGAAAAACATGGATAAGTGCTTTCTGAAATCTGGGCCACAGTCAGAAATCATGGTCTTTGTAGAATTTATTTCCTCATTCATTTCAGTGCTGTTTAATCACAAGTCATTCATGTTTTAAGACAGTGGGAAAAACACAGACAACAGAAGCTAAATCAAGTTTGTTACAACTGTTCAATATTTACAGCATTCATAGCATGAAACAGAAGTATTTTTGGTAACTTAAGACAAATACCTTTTTCTTTGTTATTAAATGTACCGCAGCAGTCCTGTTAAACAAACCCACTGTCTCGAATATTAAAGAAATTGTTGTTTATGTTTACTGAGTCACTTAAATTAAAAATCTGTTCCTGTTCCAAACCCCACTCTCCTTCATCTTCGTCCTCCGGTTCTGCCTCAGACCCATTGCGACTGTTTTCATACAAAAAGATCTGCTCATCCACGTGAGCTGGGGCTAACCGGTTTCTCTTTGCACTCACAACATTAGCAGAAGAACCAAAAAGGCGTTCAGGGAAGACCCTTGTGGCCAGAATACACCAGTATTTTTGAAGAACCTTTGGTAAAACTGGAAACAGTGCTAGTCTGTCAGACCACCACTTCAACGGGTCTTCATTTAAACCGAGGACCTTCTGTGACTTAAAGTTGCTCAACTCCTCAACGATTTGAGCATGCCATTCCTCCTGGTCTTCCACGCCTCCTGTCTGGCAAAAGATCTCTGCAAGCATGTTGTTGATGACGCTTGTAGGAGGAGGAGTAGAGGAGATGATGATTTTTTTCATAGGCGGCTCTTCTGAAACAGTGAAGAATTTCTCCTCAGTCCTAAAGCTATTTTCTTTTACTTTCTCCAGCAGGCTTTTTGCTTCTTCCACCACTCTATTTTCCACCTGCTGCCTCTCAAAGGCTGAAAGAAAAGGCAGTTTCTTGTAGCGGGGATCCAAGAAAGTTGCGACATTGAGAAACATGTCTATCTCAGGTGTGTGCTGGTAGGTGGTTGACAACTCTTTAGCAATCACCTCCTTTGCCATGCTGATTTCTTTCAAATCATTCTCTTTGATGTTCAGAGTAGTATTCAGAAGCATGTGGAGAAGCGGCTTCACCATACTTATCGTCGGGTACTTTGAAGCAGACATCATCTCTGCAACCTGCTTGAAAGGCTGCAGCAGCTCCACCAGCCCTTCGATTGTATTCCACTCACTGGATTCCAGCATGAGGTGGTGGTTGTTGCTGTCCTCCACGAGAACAGCTGCAATGACGAACTGCTGCTCCTTGAGGCGCTGCAGCATGGCGAGCGTGCTTCCCCACCAGGAAACACGGTCGCTCACCAGCATGCAGTGGAGAATATTCTGCTGCTTCTGCTTCTCACTCAGCATGTACATTGCAACCGTAGACTGCTGAAAATATTCCACTAGTTTTCGGCACCTGGCAAGAAGGTTGCAGAGCTTGGGGAGCTGAAAAGCTTGTTGTATTCCTGCATTAAAAGTGTGCCCCAAACAAGGCATCTGTACGGGAATATCGAGGAGGGAGCAAGCTTTCACAATGTCTTTACTGTAATCTGTTGTAGCACCAAAGACTTTTGTATTGATCCCCCACTCAATGAATGTTTCATAAAGGACTCGTGTAATGGTCTCTGCAGTGTTATCCTCTGGTACTTCGAATGTTTTCAGACACCGCGAGCTCACAGCCAGGCAGTTGGCAGGACTGCTGTTGAGAAAGTGCACCGCCACAGTTACGTACGACCTGTTCTGGTTTTCACTCCTCCACATGTCCGTGGATATGCCACACCACAGAACCTCAGTGAGCTCTTTTAGCACAATCTCTCTAATAGCACTGTATTTCTCAGGAATAGCTTTTGTACAGAAGTACTTCCGGCTTGGAAGTTCATACCTGGGGTCTGCTGTTCTCAAGAGGGCCTTGAAGGTAGGTTCATCAACGATGGAAGCTGGATACATGCCCTCACAAATTAAGCTGATTACTGCAGATGTCAGTTCCTGATGTTTTTTGTTTTCGTAGTTCTGGTAGGTCTTCATGATGAGGCTATCTTGAACAACCTGCTGTGATGACTCCGGCTTGATTTTTGAAAATGCTGTGGCAAAGGCTTCCCTCATTTGTTCAGTGTTACTTTTCACAAACTCACAGAATTCATCGGGGTGATTCTTCTCAAGGTGGTAGGAAAGGTTGGACGTGTTTCCTGAATAGGCAATCTGTGCCATGCAAATACGGCAGTAGATCTTCTTCCACTGTAATATGCATCCTTCCGCATTGGTATCAAACCCAAAGTACTTCCACACTTTACTCTTTGCTCTCGGGTGAGCCACTAACTTTAGGTCTGATGGGGAACCTTCTAAACTTTTATTCTCCATTGCTTCTCGGCCACCGTCCCACCTTTTGATCCTTCACTCATTAATGAGTACCTGATAAAGGCAGTAAGATAAAGATACAATGAGAAAGCACAAGTTTGACCACACTTAACTATGTGAAATCAGCGTTTCTGTGAACGTACCAAGAAACCTACCTTACTAATTACATTTGCAAATTTAAAGATGAAATTTGCAGGAAGTGTGACCTACAAGAAGCCCATTGGATTTTCGAAAATTAAAAGGGGTTTTAATATATCACGTTCTGCCGTGAAACTGAGCTAGAAGACCTGAGTAAATCTTGTTTCTGGAATTACCTAATTCTGGGTAGAGAAAGCATAACCACCACAAACCTGATACACTACTTCACAAAAAATGGTCATCTGCTATAGCATTTTCCTGCCTCTTAAGTTAGAACTAGACCAACATCCTCTTGCCTAAGAATTACTGAACTTTACTGTTAACATTTATTTCAATTGAAACCTGATACTGAAGGAGCAAAGGTTTTCTTGTTTGTTTGTTTTGAAAGAAGTTTTGCTAGTTCTAACTGTTCCAGCTTTTGCTTCATAAAAAAAAATCTGTGATGCAATTTATGGCAATAATCTGCTCCTCTCAAACGTAAAGATGTTTTCTGACTGAAATAAAAGGAAAGGGAGTTCGAACCTACATGTGGATCAACAGTACACGTCGGACACGTTTCCTGTCCTTCTCTTTCTGAAATCAAAGTAATCTCCTGAACTACCAGTTCACAATCGTGGTTCCTGGAATAACAGTGCATTATAATTACAGGAAAAGCAGACAGGGAAGCACTAATAAATGTTATTATCCACATCAGCTGGAAAATAGTTTTGCTGCATTTTCTTCAAAAGGCTATAGAAGCTGGGAGGGGGTGACACTCTAGAGATAAGTGTAGTGGTAAGGCAAGACTTGGCAATCTGTACCTTGATATCTGCACAGGAAAACACTTCTTGTGCAGTCACATGCAAGTATGGCTAGAGGCCTACAGTGTCTCTGTGCACAGTGCTGGCAGCTGGCACCCACCAGAGCTGATCTCACTACACCAAAAAGCCAAGACACAGCACAGTACGGTGGCACCTTCACACTTTTCCATTTCTTCCACGTCACCATGACAGCAACAAGCCGTTTTCCAGGGCCTTAGCCAGCACTGGGAAGGAGAAGGAAGCCGTTAGTTAAACATGGATGCAGCCTCCTCCACAAAAATCCAGAGAAAGAGAACAGAAGAGGAACATCGGGAGCAGCAGACTGAAAGCAACAGCATTGCTCTTTCTCTGCTCCTCGGGAACTGCACCTGCGCCCAAGCCCAGAAATGCTCAGGTGGTAAGACTGGCTGGCTGGGGCAGGAAGAAGCAATCTGACTTTTTCATATTGCTGCAAGGGAATATAAAAAATAAAAAAATGTATGCATGCAAATATATCCAGAGGGCTTTCTGCTGTTGGTGAACATTCCCAAGAAAAGACAGTTTTCTGTCTGAACTATAGCTGATATTTTGCAATGTTTTCTGAATGTCTTGAATGAAAAACCAAAGATAGGTTAACCGATGCTAAACATATTTATCTAAACACAGCTGTTGGCTTAGAAGCAGAACGAGAGATGCAGGGCAAGCATTTTATTGGATTTATTCTGAAGATTTACTTCTGGGTGTAGATACTTGGGGTTTTTTCCTGAGGGAGGGGCAATGTTCTGCCAACTAGCATGCCTTCTACTGTGATTCATTCAGTGCCTTTAAGTTGCCAGGATAAACTATTGATTCACCATGGTAATGCTGCCTAATTCCAAATGTGATATCAACAGCACCAAGGTATGCAATCCCACAAAAACTGATGATTTTGAAAGACAAAGTGGTGTAATGTGTAATGAGGTAACCCTGCCATAGCATCAGATAGTGCACTGACAAGACACGTCATATCGATACATATTATTATCGCTTTTAGATTCCTCCATTTCAGTCCATGACATGGCATCTTGAGGAAGCACAGAGGCTCATGGCAGTTTATTAAATCTTAGTTTCCTCTACAGTTACCTGACAATTCCTGAAAGTAAGAAGGAAGGCACTGCAATAAAAGAGCTGATGCATCTTTAAAATTTAAAATTAGTAGGACACACCTTGGATCATAAAAAGTTCATCACCAACTGATAAAGTAGAAGTTATTTTGGAGTATGGGAGTGTTAGAGGCTCAACCCACTCTTCATTCTTATGTATGTCTCAACTTTGCCATCGTTTTGAGATGTATCTGGCACTTGGCAATAGTGTCCCAGAGTAGCATTGCCACAGCTAACGATATGCCAGTATAACACAGGCTTAGTATAATTCTGTAAAGTACACTTCAGCTGTTGTAATAGCTCAAATATAAACTGCTAATCATCCCTGACTCTCATTGAGTATTATACAGTATAAGTGGCATTATGAACACAAACCAAAAATCCCACACCTCTCATTTTTCTCTAAGAAGAGGTAAACTTTTCCACTTTCATTGAAATAGTGTTCCTGTCTAGTCCTGGAAAAAACACCAACAGCTTCAACTCTGAGCCAAGATGAAGACACCAGCACCCTGCTGAATGAAATCCACTGGAAATGAAGCACCTCACTGCCTTTGGGAAGCGCTGCTGTTTCTCACAAGGGCAGCTGATTGAAATGCTCTCTTTTAGCTTGCCGAACAATCTATGGTAAAAAAATATAGTTCCACTTCAGTTTGCTAAAACCCCTTGCACTCACAGAAGCCCCCAGGCTACAAACCTGCCTCTTCTTTTCTCCCTTTAATTCCCACCCACAGAAACTGCTGTTTCCCTTGCCTCCTCCATGCAGCTGGCCAACATCACCAGCCAGTACTGGAGCTGAGCCTTCTGAGAGCCTGCATAGAGGATCCTCTGCTGGCTTTGCAATGAACTCAACTGCCACAGGAGGAGGAGGAAGAGGAAGTGTCCAGATTTTCTGGCCCTAGCACCTCATCCCTACTGTCCTTGGGGCAGGCTGTGCTGTCTCCTTACACCTTCAGTTTCCTCCCTCTCATTTTAACACAAACCCACGACTTCCCTCTCCAGGGCAGGCCCTGGGCCGAAACACCAACGCCACTGAGGATTCCTGTCATGGACAGCAGTGGTGCTACCTTTGCAGGCAGGGCTCTGTTTCCCCAGTAGCAAAGAAAACTGGTTCAAAACCCACATGAGAGTCCCTTGGATTGTGAAACCAAGCACGGGGATGTGAGGAAAGGTGGGGTGTGCAGACACCCTGCAACCTCAGCTCTGCTACCCTATGCATGCACAGCAGTGGCACCCCGTGGGTATCCTTGTCCCACAAGCCTTGCCTCAGTCAGCACAGGGGCAACCATAAAGTGTTTCCTCACTTCTGAAACTCAAGGGCGTGTGTGGGGAGAGGGTTTGACTGTTACCTGTAACTTCATTTTTGCCTGCCATCAATCCTTCCTACCCGGTCACTTCTCTATCCACTTCTGGATGATTTACAACCTGGGGCTCACACAGCTTTGAGCAGGAAGTGCTCAATCTCTCACTGTGCTTTACTCATACAAAGTCCTTGATATATGAATCAAAATTAAGAGATGCATGGTCCTAAATCACCATTTCACAATTAATTGTAAAATTGGTACAAATGAAGATACTGAGTAATTAGAAATTGGGGCAATTAAAAAAATACATATGAAATTTCAATCATTTTAAGAGGATCAGAAGCAACCTTTAAGGTCTCCTGAACTTCATCCACATTACCATGTTCTTCAGAGACAGTTTTCTACACATCACAGGTTCCAAATTTAACTACAAAGACTTCAAAACTACTACAAAACACTCAGCATTTAGGTTTCCCCTACCAAATTTCAATTAAATATGTACAGTAGAAGAGCAAACACAGCAGGAAGATCGCAAAAAAAAATCCTTGAGAAGCTTTTAATTATATGAACCAGGATGACATTCAGTTATCATATTTCCACTGGCAATATCCTGGTGTCACAATTAATATTAGTTTATCTTTTATCAATCCACTGATTAGATTTGTATTTTTAAAAAGCTGTTTTAATCAAGAACTCTAGTCATGCAGGACTTTTTTTTCCCCCTCCAAGTAATTAAGTTTAAGCCCTGTAAAGAAGTCCAAGCAGTAATTTCTAATAAAACTATTAATAGTTTAAACCACTGAACACTACCTACTACTACTACACTGAAAAGTTACACTGTTAATGAATTAGTATTTAGAAAAATGTTTTGAAGTACATTAACTTAAGTTCCCTTTTATTTCTGCACTTTCCTGCATGCTGATTTTAGTTAACAATGCAATCGCTGACTGCGCACCCTGGTTATAGTCCCAGCTCTGTATTTCCCTTCCCTGAGCTTCAAGATCAGAATTTCAGGTCAACTTTCCTACTCTGTCTTGAGGTGGGAGACATTTTCTTGTTAAGAGAATATTATTATCTTTTTGCTCTGCAACTCAAAACAATTACCAAGTTTATGCACTGAATCCAGATTTCACAGCTCCAACTCTTTCCCCAAAAAGCTGTCTTGAATCCAGTCTATAAAAACAGATACATTCCAGTAGGACATGAAGGAACAGATGGTCACTTTTAAAAGCCATGTGAAAGAAAGCACATGTGCCAAGAGCACAGAACTCTTCAGTCAGTGTAAAGAAAAATGAAAGAAAAATGAAACTAGTTTGGTTTACTTAGATTTAAATCTTGAGCACTTCTTCATGAAGTGCAGGATAAGAAAGCAAGCTTTCCTCGGAAAATTCAGAGGCAGAAGGGCTGCACTCATCCACAGAGCTAAAGGACTAGGCAGTGGACATCCTTCTGTTTTAAATCTTCCAAGTAAGATCTGCACCAGTGCTGCAAAGTGAGAACTCTGACATGGAAACTGGGGTCAAGGAAGCCAGGATCAGAGGAATGGCTGTTTCTGCTTCCCTGTCCTGCCCTTCCCAGCCCCGCTTTGCCGCTCCAAGCTCTCCCCAGGAAGGCACTCTGACAATAAAATACTTGTAGGAGTTACAGACACCCCCTCAAAAAGATACAGAAAATTTTAAACATACACACCTTTCTAGATTACCATCTGAGAAAGTTACTCAGGGTTTTCTTACAGCAACTGGAGTTTACTGATCCAAGCTTACTCTACCAACACTTTTAGTTCTTGTTGCACTGACATCACTATTTTGAAGTTATTATGGAAACAAGGTTCATCTGGGTAAAAAGGTCCCAGTTGTCAAGG
Source organism: Climacteris rufus (assembly GCA_013398175.1). Taxonomy (NCBI): domain Eukaryota; kingdom Metazoa; phylum Chordata; class Aves; order Passeriformes; family Climacteridae; genus Climacteris; species Climacteris rufus. The sequence goes on from VZRZ01002930.1 coordinate 324,313, forward strand.
TGATTCACTTCTTTAAGCAGTGGCTGGACAGGCAGCAGGTAACTGCCAAGAGGGAACTGCATACAAACAACTAGCTGAGGAGGAAACTACTTGCCCTTGGAAAACAACACCCCAAGTTAGGGCTCAAGGAAAACTTTCCACATCTGTCAAATCTGCCTTGGTCCCACTCAGGCAACTGACATTTCCCAGGTTGGATCTTCACTGCCTTCCTCTGGCATTTCCAAATTCAACACTTTTTTTTTTTTTTCAAGGAGCAGACTGCAACAAAACACTGGGTCACATTTTCATCATGCTGTTTCTCTGTGGTTCGAAAAAAGATTTGGAAAGTCTTACACACCCTAGACAAAATATCCAAATTTCCTCTGCCAAGAAACATTAAGGCTAGAAAAATGCTCAGATGACTTTGAACTATGTGCACATCTGCCCTTTTTGTCACCAGGGTCCTCTTGTTTGAGGGTTGTATTGCTGCCTTCTGAGAATGAGAAAGTGAAATCCTGCAAAAGAATCAGGAATGAATAAAAAGGAGACAAAACGCTACCCAAGGAAGCCACATGTGAGGAAATGAACAAATACTCTCCTATTGTGTCATTTACTTGTCCCATCTCCTCTCCAGTACTTCAGATATTCCCTACATCAATTTCCTCATCTGCCTGAACTCCTTACTGAAACAAACTAGGCCCTCTCAATGTTACTTTATTGTTCCTCTGGTTAAAACTATCCACAGAGCCACAAAAGCTCACCTGCTGATAAGCAGAGAAAGTTAAAGGCATAGACTTGAATGGAGTTGTACACTCAACTCTGATGATAACCTACACATCTGTCGGAACTCACAGTTTCCTCTAAGTTTATAAACTCAGAAGCATTTTAGTCTACAAGAGTAACGTCAGGAAGAAGAAAATTCAGATCGCTGTTTTTCTGAAACTCGAAGCTTCCTCTAAGTCAGCATTAAACATGCTGTTGATGCAAATCAGAAAAGTGCAAAAACTTAACTTCTCAAGCCAACGACTAACCTGAAATCCCTTAGGAAAAAAACTACAAGTGTCACTCATTTGTCAGCTTCAAGGCTATCAGCGAGTGACAGCCGGTAACAAAGACTGAGCTTTCGGAGCACAGGTCCGTTCCCCTTCCGGAGCAGTCCGGACAGGGACACCGAGGCCGGCGGTCCCGGGCTGGGGGCACGGCGGGCGGCGGCGGCAGGAGCGCCCAGGCCGGCCGAGGCTGCCACCCACTACCCGCCTTCCAAGCACCTACCTGGGCTAAGGGAGGGAGCGCCCGCACGGCTCTGAGCCGAGGTCTGAGAAGACACCGCCAGAGAGCCAGACAGAGGAAGAGGAGAAGCGGGGACCCCCAGTCCACGGAGCCCCCACGCCGCCTCCCGAGGCCGCACTCAGGCCGGCGCGAAGCCAGGCGCCCGTCCCGGGCCCGGCCCCCCGCCCCGCCCCGCGTC
>VZRZ01002930.1:326580-366507 GCA_013398175.1 Climacteris rufus
GGCGGCGGCGGCGGCAGCGGGAGCGACGGGGCCGCGGTTCGGCCCCCGCCGGGACGGCCGAGGAGCTGGGGAGTGGGACACGGAGAAGGGCGGCGGGCGCGATCGGCAGCGAGGGGGGAAGGCGGGTGTGACAGCCCGCCCGGTGAGGCCGCCGGGGTTGGGGCGCAGAGACTCTCGCTGCCGGGTCTGTGACAGCTACAAGCAGTCAGTGCCGAGGCGGAGCGAGGCACACGGCGTTGCTTCAGGATTCTGGTTGTCTCCCCATTTCCTTTCTCTCTGGCGCAGGTGGGAGGCTGCTGTGGACTGCCACGGGTGTCTCTGGGTCTGGGCACGGCCCCTGTCACCTCGGGCATCCCTCAGGCTCGCTCCTCTCGAGGTCTCAGTTGCAGGTACCAGTTTCTCCAAATGCAGCTCAGTGTACAGAGCCTCCCTACATCAGGAGCCGGAATTTTATACCTGTCTGACGAATGCATTCTTTACCTGCTGTATCGCATGGTATATCTCGAAAGTTTCATGTTGTCAGTTTTCAATCCTCAGCCTTAGTTTGAGTACTTAGTCCCAGTATTCTGGACAGAAAAGCGGGTCTACCTACCAGTTTTTCTGGTAGGTGGCTGGTTTCGGCTGCAGGAAATATACAACACCTAGTCCTGATACCGTGGTTTTCATTCACAGAACCGCTGGGTTTTTATAAATGCAGATGAGCGGTCAGTATCGATAAAAAACAAGAATCAGTCGTTGCACAATAGAAAACGTTGGCCTATAAATTCAATTTCAAATCTTTAGGTAACTTTTTGAGAACGAAGCAAAGCCATACAAAGTTCTTGAAGTGTTTTGAAATGTAATCTCCTAGCCTTTAAAAAAACCCCACTCCATACTGTCTAAAAAAATTACAATTAACAACATACTTTATCAGTATCAGATTGCATTGCTCAGAACTGACTTCATGTCTTCTGTCAGAAGTATAAAGTTTTTACATAAAGTAAAAACATAGCGTGTAGTTGCTCCAGGACAAAACCAACCATTTAATTTTATGTATCTTTTGTGATTATTTTTTATTAACGTATGGAATTAGACAAATAACAGACATCATGAAGTCACATCAATGAGGGATTCATTCTTAATGTATATTTTTTGCAACCATGCATGGAGCGATAGAAAGAGCAACACATAAAACAACATGAAAGAAGAAACACATTTAGTGAAGGTGAATTATTCTTTCAGCTTATCTCAGTAAAAATCAAATCTCGACTCTTTTATGTTGCTTTACATCCTCTTCTCAGAACTACAGCATAACTGAAAGCCCTTTCAACATTAAACTGTGAATCTTGCCTACAGTGTATTTACACAATCTGTATATAAATATACCATACTTTCTCAGGTTTCCTAGTATAATAAAATCAATTTATGTATATTCAAGCTACTGCAATAAATACTTCTCTTTTTTCAGACAATACTATTCAAAGAATTAGACTGAGGGAAAACCGATGGGTTACCATTACAGTCTTACTGGACCCACTACTTTTTCTCAAGGTGTTAAAATTATTTTCAGCCCTCCATGGTTCGTAAGTACAGCTTCACAGAAAGGATGAAGAAAATTTGTTTCAACAATATATTAGACTTTTTTTTCTAATGGTTTATGGAGCATAGAGGAGAACTGAAAATATTAACAATAGGCTGTAGGTCTTTGATTCTTTCAAATTTTTTCTTATAATACAGCTAATTTTAATCAATACTTTCTTTTCATTTTCAGTAGCCTGCATCTTCTTATTGACATCTTGTTTTCTTTCTTGCAGTCATTTACTGTAAAGCCTCTAGTATTCAGACTGGAATCTCATGCATCTGTTTTAGAGACCTCACTGAGAGGTTATTACCTCAATGAAATTTTAGGTGTCTTAACCCTTCCTGGAAGGGACAAAAGAAGCAATCTAATTCCTCAGCTTTGCTGTATGGGCAGAGTACAGAGAGAGAGGCACTTCTGAAGACCTGCAGAAAATGACAGCTTTCTTTGAGGCACTTAGAGTGCCTCATTCTCTGCACTGACTGCAAGTGAACTTACAGTGCCAGTGGGCAAAGCAAGCCTGCAGCTGGAGCACTGATAGCCTGTTGGAAACTCAACAGAAACACTCCTAACACTCCATCCACACATGATCCAGCCTCTCTGTCCCTACTGCAGGACTGACATTAATGAGATCACAGTGCTTCCACCCACACTTTGCATAAAGATGCAAAAACTTGTAAGAAAGGAAGTGGGTGATGTTTCTAGACTCTAATTAAGCCTTGAGCTCAAACTTCCCAGCAGAATGGCATAATCAGCAACCATTGGGGAGTGTGGATGGTAGATGTTACAGCTGAGAGCCTGTGCAGCCTGGAACACGAGGCACAGGGCCACATCACCGAAGACAAAAGCAAACCTAAGGTTAGTCTTGCAGTCCAGAAGCTCTCTAGCACAGGGTGGAGAGTTACAAGGTTGTGCCTTGGCTTTCTTGTCAGCTCTATGACACATGTTTTCCACATATGTGAGTTTGCTCCCCTTGCTTTTTCTTCTCTTAACATGAGAACTGGAGCAAACAACTCCTATCCACACAAAGTAGGAGAGGTTGATGCTTTTTGCCCAAGTGTGGTATAATATTTGGGGTGGTCTTGTAAGATGTCAGTGGTGACACCTCAGTCCCTCTCAAATGCTAAAATGTACACTTGCACTCCTGTGCTTAGCTTAAGTCATGCTCTCAGCCTTACACACCTATGTCGAAGCTGATGGCCTATGTCAGAAAAAGCCAGACATAATTCTGACTGCTGAGAATTTTTCAGGCTTCTGAAAGGGATTTAAATGCCTGTCTTCCTAAGCTGGATTGTATTTGGACTTGAGGCAAGAGATAAGTGCCTATCTTCCCAGAACAAGATCTCTTTAACATGTGTGGGTGAATATAGTTAAATGCCCGAGGAGCTTTCAGGTTCAGTAGGGAGTTGCTCACAGTAATAGGCAGTTCTGGGAAACAGTCAGTTGGGATTGCATCTGGAATTCATGTAGGGTTTTGAGTACCTGCAGACAATTTTCACAGGCTGCATATGCTTTTTCTTTTCTCCCTCAATGCAAAAGAAGAGTAATTTTAGGTATTCTCAAACCAGACATCATCTTGCCTAATATTGGGCACTTAAGCATAGCAGGACTGTACAGAGCAGTAAGCTCTTAGGCAACCCTCGTAGCAGCTTGGGGAGGGCCAGTTACTTAAAAGGGGAAAGAAACCTTGCCAAAGGGAGATGTGTCTGCAAGATACGCAGTAGAAAGTCTTGGGGATTGACAGCAGGCTCCTCTGCTATGGGCAATCATCTGATGGGATATATTTAATTTTCTTCAGCAGTGCTGGGGAAGATATGCAGTAGATGGTCTAAGACCGACCTTCTGTGTAACAGAACCAGTGCTACAGCATTTGCCCATGAAGGGGGATGGCTTTTGAGCTCTCTCAGCCTTTTTCAGATATTTCAGTTTTCAAGAAAATGGTCTCACTGGGAAAAAAAATCACCTTTGCCAGTGTGGCTCTAGTCATAAGGATGTGACACCCAGGAACACAGGAAAGAAAAGAAATCTGAGGGTTTTTAACCTAACATTTTTCACGGGAATGAGGCAACAGTGTTCAAATCCATATTCCCTGAAGAGCCTATGCTTTTTAGACTAGAGAAGAACAGGACAAAACATGACCTAATAAGTGCAGTAGAGTCTTGGAACAGGGACAATTTCCCCTCTTCCACAAAATGTTCAAGCCACTCAGCTATTATGCAAGAAACATAGCATGCTTATTACTCCTGCTGAGTTGTTGTTTTTTTTTTTTATTGTAAATCGACCATCTCTGCAGCAACTGTTGCATTTATGCATCTAAGTACTCAGTGTATGTCACACTTTCAGGATGTATCTAGTCTGGAAAGCCTGGAGCATGAGTAGTGTGCTCTGGGTTTTCATTCCTCTTCCCTCATATGCCTTCTCCATATCAGGCAAGTTCTGAGCATCCCCCCTGCAGCTTAGTCAGGACTCAGATGCCAGAGAGTCAGAAGAAGGTATGCAGAAAATAAAGCAATTAAAAAACTTTTTAAAATCTGCAAACATGCATTTGCCCACAAAACTTGTGCAGAAACATAAGTATAAAGCAAGTGAGCTGCTAACAAAAATCCACAAGCTTTTGTTAAAAATTTCTGTCATAAAACACTGAAAAATATATTTAGAATTGAGTAGGGGTATTGTAACAGCCTTTAAACTGTACTCAGTAACTTGACTTGGCTGAAAAAAGAACAAGTCATGGAAATTCTAGATGTAACCAGCATTATTTCAGCAGTGGAAATCAGTTCTTATGTAATTCCTGGATTTACTGTAAAATGTCCGTAAGTAGATTAACTGATTGATTAACATACATGGAGTTTCAAAAGCCCTTTGACAAGATCCTGCAGACATGGAGTGATAAGCACTCAGGGATAAGAACCAGCATATTTGAGGAACAGAATAATAGAAACAAAACCCCACAGTAAAATGAGATCGAAACAAAGTGATTGATTTTCATCAGGAAATCACAGCAAAGTAAGAGCTGAGTGTCAAGCTTCCACTGAATATCCAACCCTGGCTAATACATTCCTTAATGCCTTAGATGGGGTCAGGGAAAAGCTGTTGCACCATAATGGCATATTGTTATTTCTGTTAGTCAAGGCAGGAGAGGAGAAGAGGAATTTCAGACATTTAAACAAGGTGTGCTGACAATATTCCAACACCAAGAAAATAATGCTATTGAAAAAAAAAAAAGATGTTCATTATGCCCACTATAGAAATGGATTTGTTGACAGTTAGTTTATTTGTGCTAAAAACTATCCAGTGTCAATAACGGCCATGTGATTATTTCAGTGTTTGTATAGGGATGTCTGCAAGCACCTGTGACATTCCCTGTGCAATACTGCCCAACCCATAGGTAGGAGTATTTTGTTAGGGTTCAGCAAACGGGCAGGAAGATTAGTATGGTCCAAAGCAAGAGTTTTCCGTGACACCACGTGTCTTTGATCTCTTCCTTAACAATACTGTAAAATAAACTCCTCCTTCATCAGAAATGTGGCTAGCACCATTCTAATATGAAGGAAATAATAAAGCAGAATCACCCCTCAAAAAATGGGCATCGTGAGTTGATTTGCACCTGTATTTTTGTTGCATGTGCTTGCAAGAATACTTGAGTACCACATACAATAATATTGAGCAAGGCAAGGTTTATGCAGAGAATGTAGCAGACCAGCTTTCAGGTACATGTAGTCCTGCCCATACCCTTATCCAACACCACTACTGTTGGTACTGATGGTTCATTAGCAGAGTTTATTGGTCGTGTCTGTGCTGTTTGTGGCCACTTCCCTGAAGACTAAACTCACTGCTGTTGCTGCTGGCCAGTTAGCTTCAGGAAGCAGTGGGATTGAATCCTGTGAGGACATGGGAGCCTTGGTTTTGGTCATGTCAGCTATTGTAGGTGCCACCCATGATAGATGAGCAGGTGACTCCACGCCACAGGCAGGGTGTCCTCACACTGATGATGAATGGGTGACCAGGTCAAGGAAGCTGGGAGATGGAGTTTGAATGTCAGGATCTTCAGAGTTGGACAGAAATGGCCAAAGTGGCAAGGACTGTGCCCAAGGAAATGCATGTGAGGTTGGGGATATGACTGATGTTTTAGGCAGCGGAGGCACCTGCTGCTGCAGAAAGAGGGCAATTCTTAGGGCAATTCTTGCCCCTTTTGTGAGCTTTTCATACACCTTGAAGTGACCCCCAGTCTGCCTGTGTGTGCCTCATACCAATATGAAGATACTTTTCCCCATGTATTCCTGTTCCAACAACTGACTGCTTAGATCGGATTCTTACAGGTTGTCTTTAAGACCCACACTGCTTCTGTACTTGGCTCCTTGGGGGCAGGTTCCAACTGCAGTGCTCTCCAACTTCAGCATGGGAAGAGCATCTCTTATTTTTGTTGTTGTTTTTAAAGACTGGCTGGGGTGTTTCCAGCTGCCTGTCTCTAAGACTATGGCATATGAGAGCAAATCCAGTGATGGGTAAAGAGATGTGTAGAACAAGCTGGAGGGAAGATCAGGCCAAAACTTGATGCAAAGGCTGAGCAAAGGAAGACTAGAAGGTGATAGAAGATAGGAATTGTGAGAAAGCCTAGAGGTGGGTTCACTTTGCTTTAACTTTGCTAAAAATGCTCCAGCTCACTGCTAACCCAGAACTCATCATGCAGGGAGATGGATGAGGACAAGAAACTTTCTGGTCTGTAGGGTCATAATGTTTGAAAGCAAGTGGAGCTAAAAAGCCTGGTGCAGTAAAATCATCCATCCTGTGACAGAGCTGGGGTAAGGGTCAGCTGCCCCTCCCTGACCCCAGTGTGCTGAGAGGTGGACCACAAACAGGAGGGATGCAACGGTGACCTGTGCTGGGAGGTGTCTGAGGCCCGATGTTATCTTTCTCCCTTCTCTATCAAATATCCTGGGGGGTTATTGAGAATCAGAAAGGGTCTGGCTGTTCTTTAAGCCCACTCTACACTTGTTTTTATCCCTTCCCTGTGGCACAGATGCTTTGCACTACTCTTTGTCAATGGGTCCTGTCTCCTTAATCTCCCTAGACACTTACTACTGCTGCAGCTTGTTCATCAAACCCACCCAGCAGTCTCTGCACTGTTCCTTTTCCTTGTTGTGGGACAGCCAATGCTCTCTCCCATTTTTCCCAATTCCATCTCACTTTACTTTCTAATCAGCCAGACAAACCTGTCTCTCTATCTGCCTACAATCACTGGATTCTCTATTCTCTTGATCACACCTGCCTGTCAGTTGTCCAAATAGATTACGTAGGCCTTGAAATTTCCACTTACTTCAATAAATGAATGATTGCAGTGTTATATAACTTGTTTATGTTCGGCTTGTGCACTACTGGTTTGGACTTTGGCTATTCTGTGTCATTACATTAATTTACTAAGCACAAAGCAACTGTGTGAAAAGCTCACATGGCCAAGAAATTATTAGACTCAACATTTTAAATTGAAAGGGAAAATTTAAACAAAAGAATAGGCAAGTCCCGCTATTCTTGTGGACAAATTCACATATGGCATAGACAAGGTAAGAGGAGACATCTGAAAAACCATTTCTTATTCCTCGTCCTTGGAATGATCCAAGTCTCTGTAAGCTCTAAGCTTTATTTTTCATTCTTCATCTCATTTTTGTCAGTATAAAAGCAAATCATAGTGTGATCAATGCTGAATTGCCTTAAGAACAACTGCAGAGAAGATTCAGCAGGGCTTACACCTTACACTTTATCTAATGCCTGTCTGTGTGGAATGAGGAAGTGCAAAATGTTCTGGAATTGTAGTTTGACCCCCTAGAATATATGACCTAGAAATTATTAAAAAAAATAATTCTGATGATAAAAATAATTTAAAGCATGGAAAAAGCCAAGGGCTCATCCTGACAGTTGTTAAGAAAACACTTTCAGTTTTGGTGAGTCACTGGAACAGGCTCCCCAGGGAAGTGGTGGTTGCACCAAGCTTGCCAGAGTTCAAGAAGTGTCTGGACTATGCTCCTAGTCACATGATTTATTTTTGGGCAGTCCTGTGAGGAGCAGGGAGTTGGAATCAATAATCTTTTCAGGCCCTCTCAACTTAAGTATTCTATGATTCTATGTCTGATTCCAATTTTATGTACGATATTAGTCTTCATATTTTTTTAGAGGTCACAAACTATTTCGATTATACATAATCCATTACTTATGATAGTTTAATTTCCAAGTCTATTAAGACAGCAGTTTAGTCTGACATCATCATCATCACATCCCAATCTGCTGAGACAGTACAGAATGAAACATTGGCCATTTTTTAAAATGTCTCAGTAGAGATTCTCAAATATGTAACAAAGTGGGTATTTCTCAGTCCTCTGGCTTCCTTGAGAGCTGAAATTGCTTGAGCCTGATGGATGAAATTCAGATTCCCATGAGATGCAGTGGTTAGAAATGATGCATTTCAGATTCTGGATTAGTCTTGGCTTCGTAGTGCTTTCTGATCTGCTGTTGCTGTTTCAGTAATATCAGCCATTTACATTCAGTATTTAATGACAATAAGCCTAACAGAAAGGACTCCGCTATCACTGCTGGTATATATGTTAAATTTTTAGTTTCTGAGTTTGGGTTGGTTTGTGTGTGTGTGTGTGTATGTCTAAGAGCATGTGTTTAAGTACCAGCATTATATTATAAAATGACATGGGTATTTCACATGCATAAGAAGCTTTTAAAATAGTTTTATAACAAGAATTTTTCATCAAGTAAAAGGCCTTAATCCAAAACAACCAACAATTCAAGAGATGAGTTGCAATCTTTAAAGCTACTTCTTAAAGCTCAGCTATTTGTTTTCTAGAAACTTGCAAAAATGCCATCACCCAGTCAGACCTGTCACTCTGACTGTTCATTGATAAATTTAGGATAAGCTGCTGTAGCAATACAAAACATTTTAGTCCATAATCCCAGATAGAAGATGTTTTCCTGCCCTCTGATTTCACTCCAAAGTGGATTTATCTAAAGTCTCGATTACTAAAATGAGTTTAGACAGCTTCACTTAAAAAAAAATATATATATATATACACATACATTATAAATGTATATATGCACATTTATGTGTACAGACAGTAAAATAACATTTTGAAATGTTACTAAGCATGTGGAAGGGGAATGGCATTTCCTGCACCCAGGAGTGAATAGAGAAGTGTTTAAAGGCATTGGTTTATGCTGTTATTTCTTTCTTCAAAGGAGTAAGGCTCTTTTTGTATATAAATCCCATTACAGCATTGTTACTACTTTGGATAAAAGAGTTATATTGGTTATAGCACTCACTAGTTACACAAAAATTAGAGATAGAGAATAAACTCTCCTGGTAACCACATACTCAAGTTGCAAGCCCTAGCAAACAGGTTTTTATCCATCAAAAGTATAAATCCAGGAGCCTTTACTACTGTTTCAGATTAAAGAAGAGCAAGCAACCAAAACCATACATTACATACAGGATGAGTGGCTTTATGCTCACAGTTTCACTAGCTGGGTTTCTAATTGCAAAACAAGGGGGTTTCCTGCAACTTGCATGTTGGGTCTTGCACCCATCTCACTTCTGGCCTGCCTGGCTTTTATTGGGGTTTTGCTTCCTAATTATGAGATTATTCACAGCAAATTCACTGTGTTTAAGCATTTTTTTTTTCTCAAGGAGAAGCCAAGATAAAAACTACATTTTGAATCTGGTTTCCCTTGGTTTTTGTTTGTCACAATATCAATTGTGCCCTTGTTTTGCATTGTCTTGCAACCAACTTTTACAATATATCATTAACAGCAGTCAAGGATCTGATTCTATCTTTCTTGATGTTGTTGATTAAATAGGGAGAGTATGAAGTGAAGGAGAACTTTACTGCTTCATCAAAATTTGGTTTGTTTACAGAAAAGTGAACAAATTTGCCTGTAATCAAACCCTAAGAAATGGCGCTTTTTTTACCTGAGGTTTCATTTTTTTCTCTATTTAAATATTAACTGTTCCTGATGCTAATCAGAAAGTTTAAATCATGATATTATGAAAAAAAGTTTTACTCATCTTCAGAAATGCATATGGATGAATGCATGCTCTGTAGTTCAGGGACAGGATCAGACACTGAAGAGTCACCCTGAATGAGATGGAAAATCAGCACAGATTTGTATATATCTGTTACAGTGACCAGGATCAGATATCTCAGAGGGAAGTTTAAAAGCTTCTCAGCAAACAACTTGCTACATGATAATTTCTACTCTCCTTCTCCACCTATTATACTGCTATTTAGTAATGGTTGTTATGCTAAGATTCTGAATATTTTATATCCACTTTTTTGTCCTGTTGCCATTAATTGTCTCTTTATATATATTTAATATCTAGATGACATTCCAAATTATTTTAAAATTTTGGTGTCTCTTCTCACTGTGCTACGTTTCATTTATATGATTATATATGTCACAAAATATTTTAAAATTTTATAGTTTATCACCTTCTGATTTCATTTCATAACACTTTATTTTTGTACAAGGCAGGAAAGAAAAATTCCCAGTCTATCTTTAAACCACTTATTTTATATACTGCTTTTTTGTCTTACTCATTTCCTGTTTACTGTAAAAGGTCTTTTATGTCTCTTCAGAGGGAATTCACAATACAACACAATCTGTTAACTTTTATTTAAACACCCCCTGTTCAAACGGTACTATGGAGTGTATTACTGTAACTGAGACATACACGGAAAGAGGTTTTGGTATACAGAGTATTTAATATATTTATAGTGCAAAACTGCATATGTAAACCAGGCAGAGACTGAAGTATGAGTAATAAGTGAACCACTGACAAGGGATGTTCTTGTTACAGCCTGCACAGATTCAGCTAGTCATACCATGCTTCTGTCTACCCTATTTTAAACTGCAAGGTCATATGAAAATACAGATGACAACTGCCCTAGATGTTTTCCTAAAATTCTGCTCCCAGGCTCTCTTGGCTGTCTCTGGTGCACCTCATTACAGCCACCCAGCCCTGGCTTGAGAGGGTGAAATCTCTTCACGTGCTGAGGGAGACGAGCCAGGATATCTAATGCTGCAAAATGCCTTTGAGAGCATCTGCCCTCTCATCAGCACACACAACTGCTCTCCATCTGTGCCATGCTCCAGGACTGCATCACCCCTTCACCAATTAGGTCATTATGCTGCTAAGGATTGTAAGTATCATTTTTGGAGCACTTTCTTTTTCCCATCACATTTGTTTGCACTTGAAAGAGGGCGAGAGAGTAAGAAAAGAAAGAAAATAAAGGTATTTGCAATGAATTCTTGAAGCATTTTAAATATAAAGCTTGGTCTCAACTTTTCCTCTTTAATTATCTGCTTCTGCTACTTGGAATTTTCAGGGCTGTTTGAGCCCTGTAATAACTTGTGTGAATTTATAGTTATAATGATTTATTCCTGCTGGGGGGGCGGGGAAACCATGCTGATTACTTCTCTCTGTTTTTGCTGTGTCATTCTCTATGTTCACAGTATGTACTGCAATGGGTTTTCTAAATAGATTTTAAAAAAACCCCAATCAATATAATTTCCTAAAAGCAAACACTTGATGTACATATTGATACACAAGCTGCTAACTATATCATATGTGTAAATAAACACACCTGTTGAGTGTACAGATGCTTCAGTTTTTTCCCAGAAAAAAAAAAAAGACACATTTCTCCTTATAACAAGAATCAGATGTCTTCCCTGTTATTTTCTTGCTTACACAGACCAATCTACTGCAATTTATTATCTCTGGGCTTTTTAGTATGCACTAGGCTGACATTTTCAATGATTTTTGCCTTAATAACTTCAAGCTATTTTTTGATCTTTGCACTAGATGATGATCCTACTGAGTACACATACTTTAGCTTGGTTGTAGGGGTTTTTTTTCTGCTCCCAGACCAACCAGTTCCCGTTTATACAAACTACAATTATTCCAGCAGAAAAGCCAAACAACTGGATGTGGTTTTATGTGGTTGGTTTGTGTCCTTTGAATGAAATTCATTCACACCTTTAGAGAGGGACAAGAAGCACATAATTGTGAGTGCTCTGGAGGTGATTTTTTGGTGCATTCAGGCGTCCTGCACAAAGGGGAACTTTGCTCTTCTTTCACTATTAGCATTGTGCCTGCAAATAGAAATCATATTACCTTCAATTATGCTTGCTGTGCATCACTGGCACACTACTGACCTCAGGTTTATTCCACATTTACAAGAGAAGGAAGAATAGGTTTCACTACCCGGAAGATACATTCCTTGATAACTTGTAGCCACTAATAAAAAACTAACATAGATTATTAGTGACTAAAAACCACATGCATTTGAAGTGTGGAGTAATTTTATCACCTCTGTCCAGTGTCTCCAGAAATTATCATTAATGGTGATAGGAAATATTTGTGTCAGGGGAAAACGAACAAGCAAGTAGAGATGGTGCATGTCACTTCCACACTCTGCTGCACATTAACTCATTTTCTTGTCTAGGAATCACTCTGCAGATTGACTGGTTTTATTTACCAGCCCTCCAAGGCAGAATTTGGAAATGAGAAAAAAGTGTTTTACATTTATTTATTATATCATTTTCTTGCTTCAGTCCACTCTCTGCGAACCTTCTGTTTATTTTTCTTCGTTGCCTTGTGCCTGCACTTCAAGCACGAAGCTGCTGCCTCTGACATCTCTACAGAGAAACCCAAACCCATTCTCTAAAATCTCCACATTATGACTCTTCTGAGGAGCTGGCTGCAAGGGAGGAGGGTCATTACCAGAATACCAAGCACTCCCAATTGCCACCCAGCTCCAGCAGTCTTGGAAGAAGAAAATATACTCCCATATTTTGTGATACTTAGTGGATTTGCAAAACTGTAGGCTTTGCCTGTTTGTCCGTGTCTTTTTTAATTTGCCTATGGAATGAACTAATTGAAAATATTCAAACTAAGAAATAAGACCTACTGTGTGCTAGAAAGAAATATATCTGTTAAGATCAGTGACAATTACGTGACAAAAACCCTATGGACTAATTAGTAAAGTCAGCAAAGAAACATTGGTTTCCTAACGGATTTTTTTTTCTGAATTTTTTTTTCCCCTCTGATAATCTGCCAGTTTCTCAAGCATATTTCTTCACCTCCGAATATTTCCAAAGGCACAGTCACTGTCTCCTGCATCTTTAGCACCCACCAATTCCAATCAAAATATCAGCAATGAAGATGGATATCCCTGCCAGGCATCACTTCATCTCCTAGTAGAGCAAGGAAGGCAAAGCCAGTATCATAAATCACTTTCCTTCAAGGGTATAGTCAAGTGTCATGAGAAGTTAAAGGTTTAAAATGAAGTTTCAACTTCACCTGTCGCTTTCTGTGTCACAGAATGACAAAACCCCAGTGGATACAGTCCAGTTCAAGGAAGGAGAGAGGGGCTCCATGGTTGTATGGCCCCTATGGCAAAAAACTTCCAGTCCTAGTACTAGTCCTGATCCTTGTAAATGTTCAATGTGATTCTATGTTTCTATGGCCAGGAAAACCCAATTTGCATCTGTTAGTATCTTTAGAAGAATTATATAAATTCCTTAGGCTGAGAATTTTCTCTGGTAATGCATGCAGGGCAAGAATCAAAGCCTAGCAAGTCCATGGAATGCATCTCAGTAGTCTTTGATTCTCTTTGGACATGACACCCAACTGCAAAATGAAAGAGCAGAGCTTCACAGAATATTTGAGAATACTGTAGAAAGGAGGATGGGGAGGGAGGGCTGGCTGGAAATACCCAGCAGCCTTTCAGCTCTGTAAAAACAGATGACAAGCAGAAAACAAAACAGCAACTAGAATCACCTTCCAACACAAAACGTTTATCTCCGTCCATCCTAACAAAAAGGTCTGTCTATGCCAGTCTCTTTAAGCAAGCCAGGAACCAATCCACTATCTTCTAAATCCCTGGCTTTTTCAGCCCTAAGAGTGGCAAGTCTACTTTTGGGGCAGATTTCCCAAGAGTGGAAAATAGCAGTGATAAATGAAACGTAAATGCTGTAGAAAATCCCTCATCCAAACCAGGATTGTTCTGCTTTATCAGCAGTCTCTGCAACACTGCCTTTGAGTCTCAAATTTATTTACTGACCATAATGCCCTTGTAATTAAGCCATGATTTTGTTCCAGAAAGTGACCCTAAGTTAAAAAAAAAAAAAANAAAGAAAAAAACCCAATAAAAAAAAAAAAAAAAAAAAAAAAAAAAAAAAAAAAAGGAGAATTAAAAAAGGCATCATGTGATTCCACATAACTACAAATTATATGCTCAACTAACCTCATACAACATTAATTGTCGGTGGGGTTGCAGGGGTGCAACTAGATGGTGGATTTGGACTGCAGAACCATTGGGACAGCAGCTAGAAAAACACCAGTCAACTTGTCCACTCAGCCCAAGGCAAGCTGCAGAGCTGACGGGTACAGCTAAATCATATTGTAAATGTATAAACTGAAGAAATGTTCCAGATGGTGTGCTCTTCCCCTTAAATCTTCTCAGGTCTCGCTTGGGGATTTGAATATCTCTTCACATAGTCATACAAAAGGAGGCAATACTTAAGAAAAGAAGTCTGGTATATAAAAAATATTTGAGCTCATACTTGATTTACTGCAAAAACCTTAAACTTTCCATACATATTTTTCTTGGATATCAACAGTCTATTTTTCTCTTATCTCATAACCTAACCAAGAAGGGAACAGATCAAACAAATGTTGTCATAAAAAGTCAGAGGCATTTTATGCTTTGCTAAGATCCCAGTGCTGAAATGTCTGATGTTATACACAATAAAGCAAAAGATTTAAATTGACTAAAAGCTATTTTAGAATTAACATGTCTTGCATAAGTTGCATACAGAGGAGGAAAATAAAAATTAAGGAAAACTGCTCAAATGAAAAGCACAAAATATAAATTTCAATAGACTACAACATGTAGGCCTACATATTCTAGCTGCCATTGCTCTGTTTGGCTTCAGAAACAAAAGTATTTAGGATAATTATAATTACAACTGGTAAGAATTTCCATGCTTGGTGAAATACTAGAATTTCAACATTTGTTTTCATGCTGAATCAGAATTTTAAAAATTCAAATTCCTCTCAGAGAAAAATTCTGAAAAATTATTATTTTTATTTTTCCATATATTGTCAAAACAGTCCTACATATATCAATATCTGCAGCATTTAGGAGGCACACACTGTAATATTTAATTTGTTATTCCAATATGATTATAAAGTCAACAAGAAAGGAATAGGAAAATTTAATACTTTCAATTCACAAAACAGAATACTTTGATGTTGAACAAGGATGTCATGGAGGAAGTTCTAAGCACCATAGAAATGTCTGCATTTAAAAAAAAAATTGCTAACCATTATTGTTTTACTAGCTAAGTTTTGACACCTTTCAGCATTACTTCTCTTTGACAATATCCTGATCATGTAGTCTGTCTTTCCTTCTTGCTTTTTTCCTTCCTTTCTTTTCTTTTTCCCTTTATGTTAGTAAAATGACAAAGCAGTTTTATTACTGCATTTAATTTTTTTTTTCCCAATGCCTAGTCATATGGAAATCTTCACATCTTCAGACTGATGTGCAAAGTTGAATCCTCATAAAACCTAAACGAGGCAAGTAAGCAGATAAAATGATGGACAAAGAGAGGTGTGCAAGAGAGGCAAGAGCCAGCATAAGAAGCACCATTGCCCTGGGCTTCAGACTGTCATACTTCTGGAAAAATGGCTCAGTGCATCACTTCACAGAAGAGATTGGCCAGCTGAAGTGCTATGAATAACCCCAAATTTTATCTCTATTTCTGACCACACAATTGATGCCTGTGGGAGTGCAGGTAGTGGGTGGTGCACCTGCAGGAGTCTGTTTGTTCAGATCAAGGTGCACTTTTCTTGAGGCAGAGCTCCTGCCTGTCCCAGCAGCCTGCCTGGTTTGCACCCTGGAGCCATCTGGGCTATGGAAGAAGAAGGCCATGCCATGGACCTGCTCCAAAGTAAAAATCCCTGGACTACCAGATCCCTTTTCCTCCAGTCTGCTTTGGCTGAGCTAGTGCAGATGTATCCGTAAAAATTCATATACCATCCACTAATTTAGAATATTCCTGCTGCTGTTACTTAAGATTGGACCTTGTGGAAGTGTTTGTGAAGCATAATCCTTAAGAAACGTGGTAAAGACGCTATGGAAACATAGAAGTCTTATGGCAAACAACAGCAAAGGTGCACCTGTGTTAGCTACCCATAAGGGTCATGATTACAGTGGAAGACAGAGAAATACTTCTACATTCCCTGACTGATCTCTGTAACCCCTTAATCTGCTTCTCCATGTCTGGAAACCAGCAGGCAGGATGTCTTCTGTGACACCCTCATCAGCTGCACGAGGGGGTGACCTGCTCTCCTGAACACACTCACAAATGCCTAGTTCATGGAAAACCCAAGCTGCAGCACAGAATAACCTGCTGCTGACCTTCTGATAAAGAGATGCCTCAAAAGCTTTGCTGGAAGTAAGGAAAAGTAATGCTTGGCAATGATGTGTGTCTCACTCTACAGCGAGAGCCGTGGTCCCACAGCCCAGTGTTCATCCTGCCCCGAGCAGGCTGGGCTCCCCCACCCTGACCTACACGGTCCCTGGAGAAAATGCTGCACTGTCTCCTTGTGCAACTCCTGGGCACCTCTGCCTGTGTGTTGGACAATCCCAGGATTTCCACAGAGCAGCCTCCACATCCAGGCACCTGCACTTGGTGCCTAAAGACAGGCACTGCAGGGATTTTTTTCTTCACTTTTCTTTTCAATAAACTGTCTCCGATAATTGCCTTGGCTTTAGAGTTGAAGGCCTCTGGAGTAATGAACAACTGTTATTTCTAGTACAATGGGATCGTTGCCTATAATGTTATCCCTTAATTGCTACTGCAGTGCAAATTATGAAAAGCAAGAATGTCCAAATATAGAGACACTTGGCCCTTGTGACAGGAAATTAAGGTCCCTTCTCTGGCACTGCTGCATGCCCTGAACTCCCACTCAAGTCAAAATGAATTACATACATTCAATAGTTTCAAAAACAAGCTCTTAACCTCTACAAACGAGCTTGTACAGTTCATATTGTGCGTGTTCTGGCTATCCCTATAGATGTCCAACTCTTTTTCAGATGCTATTAATCTCCTGGGCATCCTGGTCCCTTCAGAGTTAATGGCAAAAAAAAAGTTCTAGTGGTTTGGATTGCTCAGTTGTTTACTTTTTATGGTAAGAAAAAGCAGGCTAATGTTTCTATATCATCCACAATATAAAATCTTTTATCTTCCTTCCTATTTTTGACACCTTGAGAATCTATCATTTTAAGCATCTTGGATAAAATCTTTTCCATACCTGTTCATGCCTTGCTTTGGTGCTGTGCTCCTAAGAAGCAATAATGAGCAGAACAAACTCAGACTTCTGAGAATGAGTGTGTTATCTCTACAGTGCCATTTTAATATTTCAAGAATTAAGAGTCTAAATATTTAATCTCCATTATGAAGTGTCTGAAAAGTGTGGTATTGTCAAACAACAGCGGTAAGCTGCTGAGGTCCAATCCTTCTCTGACTGATGTCAGTGGGAATTTTGCCAGGAAGCTCAGTAAGATAAGGGTATAGCCCAAAGCAATCAGTTCTACAGATGATAACATGAAAAGCCCTTCATTATAGCATGATGATTGAGTATTATTACAGTCATGAGACACAGACATCTTCTGGAACCAAAACCAAGAAAAATACTGTATTAAGGCTGTTCCTCCTCCAAGCTGGGCCTCTTTGGCAACAGCCTTTCATCAGATGACTTTTCACATGTTAGCACAGCTACTCTGGTTTTGGCCACAGCCTGATATGCACAGCAAATTGAGCCCAAATTTCCTGTTCCACAGTTCCTCTCCTCTAAAGTTCTCTCAGCCCATGGCGTCGTTCCGTAAGTAAAATATTTTTGGCCAACTCAGGAACATTGCACTTTGTTGTCCATCTTCTCCAGCCTGCCCAGCACTCAAACTGAGAGCAGGAGGAAGCAGGGTATGGCCACAAATTGGGCATTGAGGGCACTGATGATGTGCCCAAGTTAACAGGATGCCCCTGCAAACACGTTCAGGATCTTCATGGTTCTTCAGGGAGCATCTGTGAAGCAGATACATTTGCACAGTTCATCCAAGAAAGTGAAGTTGCACAGTACCCTGCAAAAGCAAAGTCTGTATGAAGACAGGAATATGATTAGACTTTGTATGATCTTTGGATTAAAATGTTTTATTATTACTTATTTATAAGGAGAGTTAATTTTCTCTGTTACTCGGGGGTCAAACAGAAGCCTGCTCTCCTTATGAAATCAGTTATTTGGCAGCTTAGCAAAATCTGTACTAATAAAGACAAAATGTAAATATTTATAAAACATGCATAGTCACTTCACTCAGTGTTACTTAATCATTAATAGTGTCTGGTTCTGGTTTGTACTGTCATAGTCACAGAAAGCTACAGTGATGACAGTGGGAAAGCACACATCCACAGCAAGTTTTAGGTACATTTTGTGGGGGATTTTCTTCACTATCTTACTTAGAAGTTTTAATGGTGCGTTTTAATTTATTTTGCACATTTGTATGTTGCTTACACTTCTTATCTGAAAGGAACTGTGAAACTCCCCCCCTGCCTCCTGCCTGAAATTGCTCTCTGGACTGCAGCTCTGATTTCCCTGTCAGGATATGTGTTGTCAGGCTTTGTGTCCTCTTGAAATTATCATTAAAATGGTACACTGGCAAGAAGCCAGTGTAATGGTGGGAGATTCTGAAATATTTTCCGTTATTTTCATAATAGCAGTTGGTAATTCCCTGAAGCTATGCATTCAATTAAATACCTTTTCTTTCTGCAGTCCTCTGAAACAGTGGTAAAAAATCACTGCTATTTCATTTTAACCTCTCAAGAGATGGGCAAAAATCAGTTGCCTAGCAAGCAGAAGTACTATTGTCCATGTTAAAAGGTCAAGACAAAAATGTGCTGAAAACTTCTGGATACTTATATAAAGAGATGATTTATGACTTGGGAGTTACTTACTCTACAAAAGAGTCTGCATTTGACCCTCTGTGTCCTGCTTTCACGTCCTTTATGTCACTTAAAGCAGAGGATAACTATTTCTCAAACAAACATTCTGATATTACAGAAAGATAGCAACTGCCTCTCAGTTTAAATAAACTCAGAAATGTGCCTAGAAAATCATTTGTCATCTGCTATAGAAATGTCAGAGCTCCAGCTTAAGCGATAACAGTAAGAAATCCTTTTCACTCATTGACCATGTACTAAAAGAGCTGCCAAATGAAAAGCTATTGTGTTTATTTTCTATGGGCAGCTACTACCTATTAATGTGATAATAGTTTTCATGGAAATCCATCACACAATATACATGTACTTCTGAATACACCACCTACTCTAACCTGTACTATGCTTCAGTTCTCAAGGTCTTTGTATGGAGCAGCTCATGTGTCACATGTCACAAACATGCTGCACCTCTCAGTTGGCTGGATGTATTTCTGGGGTGCTACAAGCTCAACTAGAGTGCTGCATTAATTTTGTACAGAAATCTTTGGTAGGCTTTGTGCAGCTCTTAGTGGGAAGGTTTACAGGGAATCTATGTTTTACACACAGACTTGGCACATCTATAGCTCCTACATCCTGGGAGTGGAATTAACTGCCTGTCTACCCCGAGTGTTTTAAGGGAGGGGGAGTAGATAGAACCACAGCTATCTTTCTTGTGATTTGTAAGACACAGGAAAAATTTCTAGGAAAAACAAGAGAGAGCACAGCACCTCTGTCATGTGCAGTGCAAAGCTGTCCTGTCAGCCACACAGTACACTAGAAGGCATCACTGCATCCCAAGTCTTCTACAGTATAATCAGAAAGTCTCACAGACAAAGCTTTCACTTGACTCTCATGCAAAGTGAGACATCTGTCTGGACTATGCAACCAGGGTGAAGCAAAATGCTTCCCCTTTCCTTATATACTGCTATGGATGCATAAAAAGTGGATTGTACATCAAAACGTGAGGAGGAGAAAGAAGCTTCTTATCTTTATTAAACTCTTAAACTTTGACACCAAGTTTCCAAATTCAAAATATTTTCTTTTTTTTTTTCTTTTTCTGCCTCATCTGTCTCAACCAGACCACTAGTTAATTCATATGGGGGTCCTGCAGTGAGCTCAGTTGGGCTGGCACAGCCTCTGGCAGCAATTGGACTTCAGGCAGGTTCAGCATCCCACCTGCAAGGACTCTGGCAGGGTCAGGACTCTGGCAACTGATTCAGAAACCTAAGTGGCTATGAAAATGTTCACAGAAGCATTAAAATAAAATTCCCTTTGTGTTATGTATTATTCTTTCCCTCTAACTGTATTGTTTAGATCAACCATTTCTGAAATTACTATTCTGGAAGCAAATGCACTTGCATTCTCACAGACTGGTTTTTTGAACTGATGATTGTTCTGAAAACCATAGAATCACAGAATCTTAGAATGGTTTCACTTGGAAGGGACCTTAAAGATCTAGTTCCAAACTTCCTGCCATGGCCAGGAACACCTTCCACTATACCAGGTTGTTCAGGACCACCATCCAATCTGCCCTTGGACACTTCCAGGGATGGGAAATCCACAACTTCTTTGAGCAGCCTGTTCCAGCACCTCACTACCCTTACAGGGAAGAATTTATTCCTAATATCTAATTTAAACCTTTCCTCATTCAGTTTAAAGCCTCCCTGTCCTATCACTACAAGCCCCTGTGGAAAGGCCCTTCCCAGCTCTTTTGTTCTTTAGGTATTGGAAGTTGCTATCAGAGCCTTCTCTTCTCCAGGCTGAACAACTCCAACACTCTCATCCTTCACAGGAGAGGTGCTTTTCGACTCTTAAAAAAAAAAAAAAAAAGAAAAGAAAAAAAGGGAAGAAGAGGTGGAGAGGTGTTTATGATCTAATATCCTTCCTAATAACCACAGAAACCTGAATCTTCTAGAGAAAATTAGCATTTATCTCTTCCCTAGTGTAAATCACTCTAGCCCACTTTCCCAGTTTGCCTGATGGTGAAGTATTGCTAGGCAACACCACACTTGCAGGTCAGCTGCCATTTCCTGACTATGCTGATGTGAATTTTTGTAAAGCCCATACTAAATTTTTTGCAAAGATTTTGTTGCCATTTAAAAGCATTTAAAACTGCTTAGCTAATCTTCCTACTGTAATACTAGCTCTTGCTTAGTCTAAAGCTGTGTTGCTATGGCTGAATATTGCTTGGAGTGTCTAAATATTTGGAAGTAAAACCAGCCATTTTCTTCAGTGGTATAATGAAGTATGGTATAAGATCAAGCCTGATTTTAATTATAAGGTGTCCTTTCTCTTACTCTGCCTGCCTTCCCTGTTTTTCATGCCAACAGCAACTGTTTAATTTGACTTGAAGGAAAGCTGAACAGTTAGCCTGAAGTAACAGATGAATCATTCTAATATCTGATAACTTTACTAAATAAAGGCCTCTCTCTCCAGGAGCAAATGTCAGTCTCCATCATTTAACAAGCTTATCTGAGCCCATGTAGTGAGCAGGGACATGCTCACCCTGAAAAGCCAGTGGTGGGATATTCAGTGTGTTGCCAAAGTGCTGAGTGGTGCAGTGATATTGCTGATTTCCAGAAAAACTTCAGCACACAGCCTGTGCCCAAGCAAGCACTGAAAAGTAACAGGTATATGACTTTCTGCAAAAGATCCAAACCACATAATCCTCAAAATTATAAGGTGCTCCTCAGTGGGCCAGCACTGGTGCTGGGGCATCTCTTGCTCTCGCTCTGCTGCAGGGATGCCCTTCCTACAGGAAGCCCTGGCATTGCCATTAGTTTCATCCAGACACTCACCTACACACCTTCAAAATGCCAACTAAATTTGATTTTTCATAAAAGTAAGCACTTGGGTACTGTCACAGTAACGACACAAAAGGAAGAGACAGAGGCACCTGTTACCAGGATTAGAGAGAAGGAAGGAAGGGGGGGCAAGACCAGCCTTCTTTATTCTTTATATGCATTGAGAAATCACTATTCATTGGAGGAAATCAGTTCTTCCTCCCTCAATCACAGTGGTCAAAGGAAATGTCCATCAGAGTTCTGTGTCCAGGAGAAAGGAATGTGAGTGATAAGATACAGTTACAATAACATGGCCATGTTTACAGAGAAAACTGTGAGAAACTAGCTACAAAAGAATGGTAACATCCAGAACTGCAAAAATCAGAGCAACAGGGTACAGCACAGAGACCTTTTTAATGCTGAGGATCTCATGAAATTGTCAACTTCCTTGCAAGCAACACTTGGAGTAGCAAGAACATAGGCATGGGACATAAAATGCTCCAGCAACCTGTGCTGGTAAACCAGGACTGCCAGAGCCAAGTGCTCAGGGCTGTGAGTTCAAGCAGCACCTGGTTTGCAGCCAAGCCCAAAAAGCCCAGGGAAGGCCAGGCAGAACCATGGAGCAGGCACCTCTCTATGCTTTGCTGGGCAGCATCTCCCTCTGGAGGCTCTCCCCAGATCCTGCCTCCCCACCTCAAACCATCTGAATTTCAGCCTTGGGTGAACCTGGCTTCTCTCAGTGCACTTTAGTGGATGTCTGGCTCAAAACAGTATGTTTAGACTAAAACAGCATTTTGTAAAATTAGTATTTTAGGATTTTTTTTTTTCCTGAACCTTTCAGGATGGTAAAATACTACTTTTTTCTACAGTCCTGATCATTAGACACACACTTTTCCTAGACATAGGGGGAGGCTAATGGAATCAGATGAAATTAGAAAGTCAAAGTTGAGAATTTTAATCAAAGACAAGCATGACAGTTGTCATGACTGTCATAGTACTTAGAGCAATTTTCCTTTTAAATTATTCATGTTTTCACCAATACAGAGGTTAATTATTCAAACCATTTTAATTATATTTTTATATTGCTGTCTCATTTTTGTTTGGGTTTCTTATTTTTATGAGAACTTTGGTGAGATCCATACACACTGAGGTCTCTCACACTGTTCTGAAGCTACACTTGGATTATCACAACCTTCAAAAACTTGAAGACAATCCTAAGAAAATTGAAAAGATAGAACCAGAGATTAAGTGACTCCAGTAAATCTCTACAGAGTCCCAGGATCTCCCTCATCACAGGGGCAGAAACATGCTCCTTGATTTTTTTTGATGGAAACCTTGGAGCACTCACATGCATTCAGCATGATAAATGACTGAAAGATTTCTATCCAGCTTCTAAAATGTCAAGTAAAATGTCAGGTAGCACTGTAATAAAAAAGGAAAATCTAGCATAAAACAGGAATACTCTTGATTAGTATGTTGCTTTCTACTGAATGTCACACATTCAGCAAAACTGCTGGGCTTTGGAAACAACAAAGTAGTGACTGGGTGAAAAAAATCACTGTGGTTCACCAATAACTCTCAGGAAAGCTCCTTTATGAAGTGAATATTTCTCTGTAATTGGACATATCTTAGGATCAAATTCTCTCACCAAGGGGTAGATATTAAGATCTCCTTAAAGTCAATGAGATCTTTCTGGATCTCAGAAGAAAAGTTGGCATTCATTGGTGTTCCTCTAGGGAGAAGGGAGGTAAGGAAAAAAAAGTACTTTTCATTATGGATCAGGAAACACAAGACCAAGGATGCTTCTGGCCAAAGGAATCTGTAGCTGAAGCAAGCCACTCATGAGATGTGAAACAAACTATGCCCTGTAATATTTTTTTCAGCACTGCAAATATTCCTAACTCCTAACACCTGCCACCTTTCACAGTCCTCCAGTAAGCTGTTTGTCAATGTTAGGACAAGTTTACTGTACCGAAACCAATCTTCTCTTTTTCAACACAGTGCTTTGAGAGACACAATATCAAATTTTTATTACACTATAGACATATTACAATGTCTAGTAATTTTTTTTTTAACTTAGAAAGATGTGGCATTATCCCATATGATTTTATCTTTGTAAATTCATGTGTCCTGATTCGCTCATACTTCAGATATTCAAAGACATCCTTTTCTACTGTTTGTATCAGTAATTAACCATAGCTAAACAGGCAACTTACTGGATGGCAATGGTGGGATTCTTTGTTTCAATATTTGAAAGTACTGCATCCTTTCTCCCCTACACATTTATTGTCTAATTACACATTTTTTTTCTCTTTAGCTAAGTATACAGGTGTTTTTCTTCACATTTTCCAACTGGTTACAAATTTCCAGAATTCATTCTAGAGAATCAGACTATTATTCCAACCTAAAGATTACATAATTTTAAAATAATTGATAGAATTTGTATACAGTTCTGTTGGTATACAATTACCCCACTTCTTTTTTCTTTTTGACAAACTCTGTAAACATTCTCATTGAATTCTCAGTAATTTCATGTTTATTGCTGTCCTTTTACTGTCCAATATACTGGAATGCCTAAAATCTTTTTTGCATCAGCTTCCTTTGAAGCTCAACAGGACAAAAATGTGTACTTCCCTTTGCATCTTTTCACAGCTGTGCTCCCAAAATATTGTGCCCTTGTAATATAAAAATGATCACTCAGTGGAATAGCAGCAACCCAGAAGGGCAAGTATCTGACTGCTTAATAGATTAGAGCTATAAGCTCAAAAAAAACAGACCTGTAGGATTATCTAGATCTAAAATGACACAAATTCTCAAATTATAAAAACATAAAATTTGAAGAGTTTAGTATTTTCCTCACACTAACCATAATTAAATTATATTTTAAGCTATTGCTATACAGTTTTAGAACTAAAAAATATTACCAAATACAGGATGTTGCTAGATAAAGAAGAGTTATCAAATATGAAATACCCACGATGGAGAGCTTCAGTTGCTGGTACACAAGCTGCCCAAATGTCATAATGAGACAGAGTTTACAGGAACAGTTTCTGGACTCCATCAATGATTGCTTCATACAGCTGAAAATCCTACAAAACATGGGAAAAATCACTTTGTGGATTCAATACTAAGCAACATTTTTGGAGTCAGCTCGGAGGTAGTTAGAGGTTGAAGCACTTAGAGTTGGAGCTGCTGGAAAATTCTGTAGCTTCCAAAAAATAGCCAGATTTTTCTGGCAGGCATGTGTGACCAGTATCACTGGTAAATGACAGATGGAGCACATCAGGAGAGCTTCTAGACTGCACCCTGTGCTGCTCAAAGAGAAGCCCTCTCACATTCACTGGGAGAGCTGTGTGATGTGCTTCAAGGTCTGCAAAGTGGCAATAACCAGCAGTCTCATTTTAAATGCATGCTCTTGGTCCAAACCAAAGCATTAATGTAGATGCTTTCCATTAATCCCATTGTTTGGTAGTTAAGTCCTTCTGTTACAGGTTTGCAATGCTGTTGCTGTGTCATGATGCTCCAGTTCTTCACACATTATATCTTCAGTAAATAAAATAAAATTAAGGCTTAAAAAAATATTGCTTGACAGTGGGAAATGGAATTATGAGTACACTGAAAGCGCAATTTAGCTTTCTAGGCTTTTGGCTTGAAAGAAGTTTTTTTCTAAAATAAACAAGAAAAGCAGAAACCTTTGCAACTGAACTCAAGCATTTCACAGACCTTGAGAAAGACTGCATCAGTAAGGAGTTACCACCTCTAGATAAACAGAGCTGGGGAAATGAAGACAAGGGAAGCCAAGCCAAGCTAAGCCAAGCCAAGGGAATTAAAGGAAAAGCAAAGCAAGGCAAAGCAAGAGAAAGCATAAAAGAGATTGTTACAAATTCTGTGATGTTTGTTACCTCAACATGTTTGGTATAATAAAGCTGCCAAGCACAAGATAACTTTCACAGATCTGTCAGGCAGCTGTGTTAAAACCATTGCTTGTTCATGTCCAGTGCCACAGACTCAGCCAGGCTGCAGCCAGAGCTCCTTCCTCAGTCTCCTTAGAGACTGCTGCAGGAAGGTAGGTATGTTGATATACCCATATAATCTCAAAATTCACTGCAGCCAAATGTAGATCTGATCAGGGAGAGAAAGGGGCTCAGTAGAATCCATTTACTTATGTCCTAGCACTCCTTCAGGCTCTTAGGGCACACTCTGAATCTCTCTGGCTTTGCTGCCTCCTTGAACAGTTCTCTCTGTTGCCATGTTCTTTTGCCTCCCCAACAGTCTTCTGCATTTCTTCCATGCAATTCCCCTGGTCCCAGACTTTAATATAGCAGCAGGTACCCTATAGCATCAACTTCTCAGTGGCTGTTATGAACTAGCTTTTGGAAATATCAATTGAAAATATTTCAGTGGTTCTTTTCAATGGCAACAAATGAGTTGTCATTGACAAGTACAGAAATAAAAGTAAAACATCCTCAGATTATGTATCACCTCTTCACATTGAAAGCAAACTCTTCACATTAAAAGTGAACCTTGGTTGGATGTTATAAACCTAGATCTTGTATTTGACAGTCTCATAATTTCCAACAAACTGGTGTAAGAGTATATTCAACATACAAGCATAAAGGTTTTCTATGTCATATGCTTCTGTATGTTTCCACCTATATTTTTGTACAAATAATGAATGCCTAAGAGGCTCATTTCTCCATAAAATACAAAAATGAAAGTGCTTGCTGTAAAAATGCAGACAGACAGGTTTATCCAGAAGGTAACTCTCCTTTAGGATGCATTAATTTGTTCATTATTATTCTTTAAAAACTTTGCAGAAGACCTGACAGATAAAAACTATTCCATGATCTGTGTTTTCACTGTCAGTGATGCTTGTGCAAAAGCAAACAAACAAATAAAGCTTCGCAAGACAGTAGGACACCAACATAAGCTCAAGGCTATTCTTTTTCTACATAGATTTTAGTGTGAAAGTGGTAGGAAAACCAAAATAACTTTCAAGCTGCTAGAGGGTACTGTCAACTGTGAAAAATAGAAAAGCAAATATAAACATAATTATTCAAGTGCACCCTGTTAACTAACAGGAAGATTTTGAAGGGTTAGCACAGGATTTTCTAAACTTTTTTTTCCTGATAAGCAAGACAGATAGGTGGTACACAATTATGGTGCTTTCCTCCTTAGCAAAATACCTTAAAAAGGAGATATTGACCAGGCTGAATTGGTTCTCCAGAAGAATGCATGTTGGAGGGCAAGAAGTGATGCAGTTTTTAACTCCATTTCTTCAGGATCCCTGTTAAGACATTTTGCATAGCAGTATCTTCTGAACAAATTTGCTTGGCATCAAACTCGAACTATCACTTAAGACTTCAGTGGAAAATCTGCAGGACTGAAGAATGAATATTTGGTCCTTGGGCCTGTAAATGGAGAAGTCATATTTGAAGTATTTTTCCTTTTGTAACATGAAAGAGAAGATTCCCAAAGGATCACTTGTGTGCTGTCATTGGTCTGTGAGCCACTTCAAAAAGTACATGCCTTGGAAGAAAAAGGTACCCATGGCTGTGATGGCACCTGTCAGTGTAGCTGCTGCTTTTCCAGGTACATGGCAAAAGAGGGCAGTGGAGCACTGTACATTTCAATAGATTAAATGAATGATCCCTGCAGATCTTTTCTCTGCATTTGTCTGCTGCAAAAATTATTCCAATATTTTAAAAAGCAATCATGTTGTATTAATAATATCCAGACAGTTTAAACAGAACATCTTTTTTGCTTTCACTGAAAATGGCATTTGTCTCCTAGCAAGCCTTGTAATCGATTGATTGAAACCTCATTACTTCCAAACCTCCAGTCACAGGAGCTATTGCATTTTTCACCCACTAATAGGATTTCCCATGTTAGTTTCTTTTGCATTACCTCCTTCACATGCACTGCAGGGAAGTTTGCATTCCTGCCTGTAACATATCTCTCCAAGTTTAAAACAACCAACAGTAGTTTAGGTACCATCACATGGAATGGGTTTTGTTTCCTTTTCTGTGTCACTAACAAGAAACTGTGTTGGTTTTAGCTAATGTACCATGGCCAGTCATCACTTATGTTGGGTTATTTCTTAATTTATTGGGCAATTCTACCTTTGGAATCTTTCCTAAGTGTTTCTAGACTTTGTCTGCACCACATCCATCTCTAACGTGTTTGTTCATGCAAATTAATTTAAAGATTCAGCAATATCATTTGTTGTTCCCATATTTAAGAAAAGACCTTGAAGGTCAAAGGTATCTTCAAATATTTCTAGTTTTACATTGTAATATAACAGAATCTGAAGTTTGGGGTTGCTTTGATTTTTCAATTGGAGTCTAGGATGATGCTTCCTTTTGCTGCAGTTCCCACTTCTGTGTAAGCTGACATGGTTAACATGTTGTTAAAAATAATGATATATTACATAAGAATGGTCACAATGAAGAACTCTGCCCTCTCTATCCAACAGCCCTCTTTCATTTTGTCAAAATCAGACTTTAGTCTTTCTTTAAAATGACAAAGGTTTCCAGTGTCAATATGCTCCTCAGCATAGCAGTACTCTAACCAGATTTATTAGCAAAGCTCTTGCTTGATCATTATAAGCCCAAGTCAGGTACTCAAATGTCATTCATTTCAAAATCCCCCGTTTTATTTAATGGCTATAACATGTCAGCACTGTCTCCAATGTTCCTTTGATGCAAAAAGACAAGTGTATGTGACAAGCCAAACTTTGATGTGCCACATCCAACCTGGAGTTTGAATTATTTATAAATGTTTGGAAAATTACATAAAATGATAGTGTATGATATGCAATCCATTACCACTACATTCTCAGATCAAAACACAGTAATCACCAACATCATTATCTTATTCCAGAGCAGTTTCAAGGGCAGCTCACTGGACTGGGATACACAAAGTTGGTTTATAAGCCTGGTTCTTCCATGGTCCAAGTAGCAAAACCAAGAAAGTGCTCTCAGCCTCCTCAGCTTCAGTTTTCTCTCCTTTAAAGCAGGGTCACAAACACCCATCCTTTCTGTAAAGTGCCTGGACATCATGGTGCATGCAGTTTTTATATTTACAGCATGGAGGCTGGGTATTATTTCTGGTATTACAGTTTTTGTTCTATTTTTACAGTGATATTGTATTATTCCTACTACTACAGTTTTCTGCCTCCAGGGTGCTGGGTCTTGAGCAAACACAAATGCAGGCTGGTCAAAGTCGACTGCTGTTTACATTTAAAAAGTATTTTAGAAGTGTAAGACCATCCTTTCCACACCAATGCACTTAAACTTACAGGAAAATCAATAATTTTCTCTATGATTGACTAGGCCTTTTCCAGCAGGTCTTGCACAGTTAAAAAGGCATAAACCACCCTCAAATATAAACAGAAAAACCTTGCAATAGTGCTAACTGTGCAAAAGTGCTGGCTTTTTTTGTGAGATGTT
Organism: Climacteris rufus; assembly: GCA_013398175.1. NCBI lineage: Eukaryota > Metazoa > Chordata > Aves > Passeriformes > Climacteridae > Climacteris > Climacteris rufus. The sequence continues at coordinate 355,467 of VZRZ01002930.1, forward strand.
TATAAAAACATTTTTATGCTTTGGTTAACTCTCTGAGACAGAAAACATCACCTTTGTTAATGGATGAAATATTGTTTATTCTTTAATTTTATTTATTCATCTTGTCCTTAACTAAGTAATAAAGCAATATAGTATTTCAGTGATGTACCTAATAAGCAAAAACTAACTCTTCTTTTCTCCTCTCCTTAATTAGTCCTAATTTCCTGATACAGATTTCCATACAGATATGTATTGACTGATTTTAACATAAAACAATACATAGGGATTTTATCATTTGCATTTTATATAATATTATAAAATTTATATAGATAGAAAGATAGAGAGAGAGAGAAAGAGAGAGAAAGATACACATATCATCATTCAAAAAAACTAAGAGCTGAGCATGTCCAGGTCAGGTGAAAATCAACTGATTTTTCAAATCTCAGTGTTGTCAGTTATACCACCACAGGTTTCTGTGGTACTTCAACAACAAAAGAAGGGCATTCCACATATCAAAGCTGAGGATTCTCTTGAAAGAGAGAATCCTTTACCCAAAGGTGCTGAGTAGGAAAGGAGACAGGTATGGGTGGGCCACCATCTTGACCAGAGATAAAGCCCATCCAGAAAGTTAATTCAGAAGCACCTTTAATTTGAAACAGAGTCTATTTGCATTCTCACTCCTGTTGGCATAAGTGTAATGAAAAGCCAGAGAAATTTCACATTGTCAGGAATACCAGGACCTGCTTTTGCAACCCTTCATTTCTGGGGCACTGGCCCAGCTCATGTAATAAACTGTTACCTAAAACTAAGCAAAACAAGGGAATCAAGATCTGTTTGACAGTAATGGGCAAATGAAGCAACCACTTTCAATTCAAGCATCATTGGTAGTAAATGTGTGCACATATGTGTGTATGTGTAACATCTCTGTAAACTCATGGTAACAAACCCTCTTGGTGCAAACCTTAATGTAACAGACATTACACAGAATGTTTTCAAAACCACAACCATTATAATTGGTAAAAGGAAACCAGCAAAATACAGGTAGATAATAAGGTATACTTGTGGTTTAAAATTTTAAAAAACTTAACTTTTTACACATGGGAAAAAAACAAAATCAAGCTTTCCTTAGCAAGGACCATTATTCAAAGGACAAATTATTCTGGGCCACAAGTGCCATCTGCGACTATTACAGCAAGAGAAAGAAAAATGTAGCTACTTTCTGCCTTGAAAATGCTTATTCTCCTATCTTGTGATGCTCAGAGGTGATGATAATTTTGCATTTTTCAGCCTGTCCCCTATCAGGGCACAAAACCTGCTGCCTACATGTGGGAAGGGAAATCCAGCACAGGTTTCCAGCAGAACAGCTCTGGTGGGAGGAGGATGTGGCTGGTAGGTGGCTACAGGGCTGTTAGGACAAAGAAGCTTGAAGAGACTGTGTTGGAACTGAAATCAAGCAGTAGACACCATCCAGCCAATTATGAGAGCAACATTATGCTTTTACAACAAAAGAGTTCTGAAACTACCTAGTAACTGAAATGTAAGAGAAAAATAAATGGATTTCACACTTTAAGCAACTGCTCTACTCATAAAAATGTAGGTCAAAAAGAAATGAAGTTACAGTACCAGTGCAGGAATCACAGGAGTATAAAAGAAAGGTTATTCACGGGCCTAATTCAAACAGCTATCTTAAAAATGGAAAATTACCAAATGTATTTTACTACACAGATTAAAATGTTATTTAATAACATATTCAATTAACATATGGCTACATGCCCACATCAGGTTGTTTGATAAGGCACATCACTATAAATTGTGCATCTGAGCTTGTTTCAAGCCTGCATCCAAGGGCGACTGCCACAGTACAGCATGTCCTGAAGTCTCAGCTCTAGAATTCTGCTCCTCAACAGACACTGGAGAGCCTCTATCAGGGCAGACTCTTCTCTCTGTCTTCTAAATGTCTCTCCATGTGAGAATGCTTGCTAGTCCCCAGAGGATTTGCCTGACATCCATCCATCCATCCATCCATCCATCCATCCAGCAATTCATCCATGCCATGCTATATACTAATCTTCTCTTCCAGCTACTAGCAAGGTATCCTGCAAAACTCTGCACACTCCCCGAAGCACAGCTACCACCAGTATCCCCCATCCAGGATGCTGCCTCTCAGTGAACCCTCTCCTTGCTGAATTTCAGTTATTTTTACAGTTATCACAAGAACCATTTGGTTTCTCTAATCATCTAGAGGACCAAAGTGTGTATAAGAAGTCTAGTTTTCCTAGCTGACTTTCATAAAATAGTAGCAGAATATCCACTAGCTTATCCAGGAAGGACTCTGTTTGGCTTTGTACAGAGATTCTTTGAAGTGCTGATTCTTTCACTTTCTTTCATGAAACACGCTGAACTGAAGGCACCCATTACACAGCTATATTTTTCAACCATTTTTCAACCAATTGTGAGCATTTCTCTTTCATGAGGTAACTGTTTGCCTTTTAATTTAGCAACCTTTTATATCACACATTATTAATAAATGTTATTAGTTGTACGTTCTGTGTATTACATCAATCATTGCCAAATCAGCTCAAAAAAGGGTACTTGGCTACATAAGCTGAAGAGTGATAAAGGTGGCTGGATGTCATCCTAGCTGCATCATTTACTTGGCTGACACTTTCTGCAGCCTGAAGAAGGACTCCAACCATTTATTAACACATATATGTATCCTCAGAACCAAAGCCTGTGCTAACAGAAATTGGCACTCCACTGAAGTCAGCTGAATGTAACAAATGAACAGCTCCTCCACAGCAAGCAAACTTCTGCCTTCCTTTATGTTATCATCCCACATGCCCATAGGATTTTGCCTATGTGATTAAAAGACAATGACTCACAACAGTGGCTGCAGTGTCTTCCAAGCCTGTCCCAGCCTTGTCTGTTGTGCTCTGCCTTCCTTCCAACTGACCTTGTTTGTGAGGCCAAAAAGTAAGAGAAGAAACTCTTGGCTGATAATACAGGTAATACTGTTTCATAATACCATCACACCTTTATCCTTGGAATTCACAGCACCTCCAACATACAGACTCAAGCTAAATTAATCTGGTGTCAATGTTTTGTTCCTGGGATAGGAACAATCTAAAGTTTAATTCCTAAAGGCGGCAGGTTCATAGAAGTTCTGGAATAAATACATTCCATCATTCCATATACTATCTATTCACCTGAATACTGCGTAAAATTTTAAAAAGGGAATTGTCATGAGAATTTAATAGACAATATAGGCCCTGGCTGCTTCATACATAATTTAGTTTTAGAACTAAGAGAGCTTTCATGAACTCACATAAAAAGCAAGTTTTCCCTTCTCTTCCACTTTTAATTTAAAATCTCTCCAGGCTTGTAAGCCCACATGAGAGAAAAAAATTAACGTCACTTCAGAAATCTCAAAAATAGCAGTTTATGCATTCAAATATGTAAGGGTTTTTTCTAGGCTCAAAATGTTTTCATCATGATTTGATACATCTCCAAGTAAAAAAACCAACAGAGGTATAGAAATATGGCTTTCCATGTATTTAGTAAGGTGGGGGGTGGCAATGAGCCTATATACTAACGTGAGAGAATGACTGCTTGAACGTCTGACAACAGATGCACTGTAGCTCTCATTTATCTTGGATTTGCACTGAAAATAATCACTCTTGATAGCTCAGTCTTGTAAATTTGGATTACACTTAGGTGTATAATGAAATGTCAGAATAAAGTGGATCCACTACCACCTTGTGAAGCTTCCCTGCTCTCCCCTGAGTCTGCCCACTCTCCAGAACTCAGGCTCAGACTGAGGAGAATTTTTTTACCTGGGAAGAAAAGGTATCATGTCCTTTTGCATTAAGTGCCTTTTTCTTTAGTTAGTAATCTGCTCTCCACCTAAATATAAGCTGTGAGTAGCCTAGATATGAGATGACAGGTTTGATGTTGAAGCATGCCATTCCCATGAGATTGTTCTTCTCTTCAAAGCAGTTCACACTTAAGCCAGGCAGTACCTGAAAATCCTATTGTACCAACTACCAATATGTGCATGACAGTTAATGTAACAGGCTTTGTACAGCTGAAGACAAACACAAAGATAAAAACTGGACCAGAGCATGGAAAAAAAATATACTACACAAGAGTATGCACGGCATGATTATGTTATAGTCAGAGCAATGTAACTGAATTAATTTCCAGTTCCTAGAAACATGCTGGAGTCCCCACAGAGGTGTGAGAATTAAACAGGCTATAAGTGCTTGGCAATTTTTGTCTTCAACCTTCAGGCTACTATGATCTGTGAAGGCTTCATTCTCCATGTATGAGCACAGTGGTCATTCTGCTCTAGTTGTGCAGTGCCAGGTACCACTTCCTTTTTGTGTTTGAGTTTGTCTGGTAGCTCCTTGTTCATCCACACAGGCCACCTGGCATTGTTGCCTGACTTCCTTTTTTTTGTTTTGGGATACATCACTCTCAGTCTTGGAGGAGGCAATCCTTGAATATCAACCAGTTTTCTTGGGGCCCTCTTTCCTCCAGGGCTTTATTCCACAGTAGTCTACCAAGCAGATCCCTGAGGTCAGCTCTCCCAACAAGCAGGGTAGTGAGCTTGCTGTGCACCCTCCTCACTGACCTAAGGATCTGAACTCCACTGTTTCATGGTCATTGCAGCCAAGTTCAATTATGCTGTATCAGTCAACTAGAAACATACACTGATGTCTTTCTGTGTGCTCAGTGTCTTCCTTTTCTCTTCACTGATACCAACACTTCATTAAACTCCCATTCTGCTATCGTCCCTATTAAATCTGTCAGAATGGTGTTGCAGTAGAAACAAAAACAAGCCATTAGAATGGAGATTGATTAGAAACTTATTTTTAAGCCCATTTATATTTACATATCTCAAAAGGGATGTGATTATAGAGTGCTCAGAAGTGCATTAATTGTAAGAGGTATATAAGAAACATGCACTGCAGGTTAGCTAACTATGTCACACGTAGTTTCCATGAAGAGCACAACTTGATGAAGGCCTTGTTTAATTTTTGCTGTAGGTATCACGATGAGTTTCTTGGCTATTCATTTAATAGCGTTCACAGCACATACAACTCACCACTGAAATGGATACTGAATAGCAAATAAAATTTTCTCCATGAGTTCAGGTTTACCCCAATATACAATAAATATGCAAGAGGCTATTCACACTTTTTTCCAGCCCTTGATATATATATTGCTGTATTTCATGCAAACCAAAACATTTCCTTATTCAGGCATTATATAAAACACCATAATACCCATATAGCATCATAATCCTGCAGCAGGTTTCCCTCTGCATAAGTTTTAACACTCATAACTTCAGGAGGATTCATTCCTTCTTTGAGCTTAAAAACCTAAGTACAGAAGATGTATTACATCAAAGATTTGTACATTTTCACTTTCGTAAGAAGATGTTGCCTATTACTGGTTTTAGCCAAAATATTAGTTCTGCTATCTTCTCTCTGAAATGCTCTTTTCTCACATATATTTCTTGATCATAATAGGTTAATTACCTAATAGGATTTTTCTCTAGTAAGTAGGGACTTTGTCTCTTTGAGGTCAATGGAAAAAAACAAGCAATAAAATCTATTTGTTATTAATGTATTTCTTCCAGCCCACAAAACCGAAATACATTTCTTTTTTTTCAAAGTGAACAGAGCATTAGCATTTTCTTTACAAAAATGATTCATTTATAAATTCAATACTCAATATCACTCGTGTTTGATCAAGTCCTCATGAAAGCATGTGCAACACTATTTGTTTTCAAATAAATTCATATTGGACATTAACAGAGTCAGGTTTCAAGGATAAAGGAATAAAATCATCCATGTAAAGATTCTCAGCTTGCTCTAGAGTTGCAAATTTCTAATTTGATCACATAGATTGTACAAATGTATATACATATACACAACCTTTATGTGTGCATGTATATCGATATGTATATACACTTTTTGTAAAGGAAAGTGGCAATTTTTGTGTTGTGAGCTTCCCATTTTACTTTGCATTAGCTGTACTTCTTAAAATTTGAACACACTGCAATCTCTCTTCTTATGTCTTGATATAACATTCTTCTTTCTTTTCCCATTCCTTTGTCTTTCTTAATCAGTCACAATCAATTTTTTCCACATCTTTTTCGCAACCATAATCCACATCCAAACTATAGTCTACAAAGAAACTCTGAATGTCATGTTATTGGTATCCTTCATGTATCATTTAATGACTTGTGAAAACACCAGTAAAAGCCTCTAGTATTCCAAAGTACTGTATCAAAGCATTCAAAATAAGAATGTAATTCTCAACAGCAGACAGTGTTATGAGCCCCTCCAATGTGAAGTTCAAACCTTCTCACTTGGGTAAAATTTTAAAAGTTATTGGAATGCCTGTAACAAGAGCAGATGCTGCTGTGCAACTATATGAACCATACTAACAATGCATTTTAAAAGTAACACATAAAATTAAAAAAAAAACCAAGCTATTTTAAAGGATATTAGGATATTTTATTAAAAAAACTAGCTTAATGTAGAATAACAAATAAGCAAGTGTGTGCTGCTTTCCAATACACTCATCATTTGGTCAACCCACTTCAGGAAAATCAATCCGTGCCATTTGTCTACAAACCGCATTACGCACTAAGTCACAGTTCAGAGGATTAATGCTTAGAACGAAAAGGAGAAAACACTCATGCATCAAAGGAAAACTGGGGGAAAAGTCATCCATTGAGAAACAGCAGTGGAACTTTCCCCTTTGTTTGAATGCCCAATTGCAGCCCTGATGCAGTGCCATGCAGCAAGGAGGGAGCAGCCAGGCGAGCATCTCATGGCACATCCGTACCCAGAGCAGAGTCTGATCTTTAGGTGAAGGGAAAATATGCCTGTTCTTTATAAGGAACTTCCTTACACCACCACCAGAGTTTGTGTTAACATCACCTGTGCAACACTGTTATTCTAGCAAAGCAAAAAGCAAGATATGGCCTGCTTATGCTGCAGGTTTAATACACTTGTTACAGTAACACTGTATTCCCTAATGCTGCCCCCAAATTTGTCCTTTTCAGGGCCCTGCCAATTTCAAGTGTTAGAATCATGGCATCAGTTGTACAATTAATCCCAACAATCCCACCTCTGAGCTGTTCAGAAACACACAAATCGTGCCAAGGGCTTGTCACACAACCAATGACCTAAGGCTCGCAGAATTTAAGGTTGCGAGGAACAACTACAAAAATCATCACCTTGCACGGAACAGACAGCAGAAAATCACTCCTAGACCGAAAACTCCAACAAATGGGGCTGGAGCTGCACAGGGCAGATCTCCAAGTCCTGCCCCAGAGCAGCCTGAAGGCTTTCTGCTTTACACTCACCTGGAGGGGAAAAACTACAGCTGAGCACTCGTAGGATACAAGGACATCTTGAGGATGCAGCACTGGCCATCCTTGGACCTCAGCTAACCTCTCACCTCTGCAGAGACTCTCCTATGCTGGAATCATCTTCAATGCTCATTTTAAGCCTGTTTCAGGGAAATGGTGTAAGATGCACAGAGGGCATACCATGAAAACACTGGTTCTTATTAATCCTTTTTATGAGGAGGAAAATAGAAAATAAGCAAATCTGTCACGTTCATTGCCTATTTACTCTTACATGCCATTTACAGAAAATATTTAATAAATCTTCAGGGAATTTGCCTGAATAGGAATTGAGTAAAGAATGACTTACCCAGAAATATACTGCATGTTTAAGTCTGATGTGACAGGATTCCTGGGACCATGCTATAGCATGCTACCTTGCAGTAGGAATTAATCCATGAAATTCATTACACTTCTGCTGATGAAGCAGTGGTAACTTCACAGTCTTTTTCACACAAAAAGACAAAGATTTGAAATATCATTTAACACAATTTTTCAACAGCCTATTAAATAGCTTTTAGACTAAAAACATATTTTCAGACCATGAAATTACTAATTTTTGCATTATGGTAAAGATTTCCCTTGGAAAATCAAGAGAAATCAAGTAGGAACACAATAACAAGTTGTTTTGGCCTTAACCAGAAGCACTACTCATGATGTTACAACCTGTCTTACTGCAAAAAATACTTACAGGTGATCTGTATCTACCTGATGCTATTGCACACCGCATCTCAGTCGCAGGTTGTATTTCAGATTTCACCTTTGCAACACTGCCATACATTAAGAGAGAGCAAGCTGGTGAAAATTTAGTTGGGGCAGGAACACAAACACCAAATAGAAATGAAATCATCACCAAACTTCTGAGCAAACAAGTAAATAATTTAAAAAATAAGGCTTCTAGGTAGTCCACTGTAACAAATTTCACCCTTTTTACTGTTTTAATATTTCTCTCAACTTTAGTAACACCATGCTGTTTCAAATTCACGTACTAATCTGCCAATAGATTTCTGACACTGTCAAAACCAACTGCAAAATTCCACACAGAGCCGAGCAAGGCCAGGATTTAATTTTATTCTATCAGGCATCGCAGCAATAGGAAAAGGTGGGTTTCAGATCTTTAGGGCTTTGCATTTGTTAATACACAATAATGAACACACAAAGTATCGAACCAAAGCAAACACATCTGTGACTAGAACTACAAATCAAATTCAATACTGCTAATCATTGCTTCACTTATTTTTTCAGTTATGTTGGGCTGGAAAATACCCATTTCTGTCAATACAAATCTTATATGTATATTTATATATTAACACTTATATATTTACCGTATTTCAAATAAAAGCAGTTATTAAAAAAATAAATTCTACATCTTGTATCCTAGAAACAATATGCTTAAAATAATAATGAGCCAGCTGGAAACACTAATGGTCAGACAATAACTGAATGAACTATTTCATGGTTTCTGCAATTATGAAGCTCATTAATGTCAGTTATGATGGGTAGTATAAAATATGTTCGGTCATATCAACACTTCAGATATTTAATCACCCGCACACGTATCTCTTGATATTTAAAGTTTTCTGAAAACCATATTGATTTGCTGCATTTTATCCAGTTCCATAAATAACACTTCGGTTTACTGTGAAATAATTAACACTAAATGGCAAAGCCTCTATAACTGTCTCACCCGCTAGTTCCTTACAGCTGGGAGAGGGGCAGAAGGTGTACACTGCTGTTAATTTGGAAGGCAACATGTGACACAACCTCACATGTCAAACTGTGAAGAGGTTTTTGCCACTTAGGTAAAAACAAGTGTACTGACTAGGAAAAAAAAAAAAAAGATAAAAGATAAAGAAGAGGACTTGGAGGTTATTTCCACATAATTATATACATGAGAGAAACAGAGCTATAGCCATTTTTAAATGTCTGTAAGAGTTTCCCCCTCCTCCTCCTTCTTCCCTTGCTGTTCAGAGCTGTTGAGTAACAGACATTTCAGAGTGTGCATGGGGGAAGTAAACAAATGCATTGCCACTGCAGTTGCAAGGCAAGGAAACATTGATGTCACTGCTGTTATAATCACATTAGTAGTGTGTGTTAACAGTAATGTCATGTTTGATCAACCAGTCAGGTCAAAAGCCCTACAAAACACAATCTGAACAGAAGCACAAACCAAAATGGCAAGAGAATTGACTTCCGAACGGTTTCCTCCCACATACAGACCCCTGTTGCAAAGGTGAGCATTCAGTCACCAATACTCAATGTCAAATCATCCTGAATGACACAATTACACTTTATAGTTGGCCAGATTACTGTCACCCTGCTTTAAAGCTGAATTTGACTTTTCGCTCATTCCCCACTGCGTATCCACGCACCCACACTCTGTGGCATCCAAATACACCCTGCCAGGGACAACGCAGGCAACCGGAGTTTGCTCCTGTTCCTGACAGCTTGTCTGTCAAGGACAGAAACAGTCACAGCCCAGGTGTTTGGGACCATTTTTCTTTCAGCGGGTCTTTTCCACTTTAAACACAATATGTTGCTGTCTCTCCGCTTCAGCACAGGGTGTTCAACACGACCAAAGAAAGAGAGCAGAAATAGCCAACAACAAATTCTCTCAGGTGGGAAAACGGCTGGGCAGGATGCATCCCCTCTTGTGTCCCAACACGCTCAGCACGTACATGTACATCAGTTGTGCACTTTCCATCAACATTTTCTGAAATTGCCGAGCTTGAGCGTGTGGCAAACCCTTGAGCGTTAACCCTCTTAGGGAGAGCAGCACACAGGCAATGCAGTGTCAGTGAGACCAGACAAGGACTGCTACCATCCAGAACTTCCCATGCACATTTTTCTGTTATCTCCCCCACTTCCTTCCATCAACCTGCCCCTGGAAAGGAGAAACTCATTCTGCTTCACACGCCCTCCCCGAAGTCTGCCTGCTGGCACTGGCCGTCTACCTGACACCTTTTCCTTCATTTTCCGTAACTTCCCGGTTTGCCCCTGGGCTGATGAAGCGCTGACTTTCCCCCCATCCCCTGGGCTCACCTTTTAGCTCTGCCTGGCGGCGCAGCCACCGCCTGCATACCAATGTGGGGCCGCAAAGGCAGCAGGGCGGCCGCGCTCCGGCACAACACCCGCGCCCGGCCCCGCGGGCGCGCTGCCTTTTTCGCGTTTTCACCTCGAAAAATTGAAAGCGGGGGGACACGGGGACTTGGGCAGGTAGAATTTATACCGGCCAGCAGGACGGGTTCTGCCTGTCCCCAAGGGACACGGCATGCCTGCGGGCAGCAGGCACTCAGGCACGCACATCCACCGGCGTGTGTGTGCGCGGCGTGGGGCGCCTGTGCCACATTCATGTGCGTGCGTGTGTGTTTGTGTGTGTGTTTGTGTGTGTGTTTGTGTGTGTGTTTGTGTGTGTGTTTGTGTGTGTGTTTGTGTGTGCGGGTGCCAGGGGAGGGGAGCGGAGCGGGAGGGGGGAAGCAGCCCCGCCGCACCCGCGCATCCCCCGCGCCGCGGAGAGCGGAGACTCACCGGGTCACCCTGGTCTCTGAAGGTCAAGCTCAGGTTGGTTTCTTGATCGCAGTTGTCCTCCGGGCTCTTTCGGCTCGGTCTTTCGCTCGCTTTTTTTTTTTTTTTCTT
>VZRZ01002931.1:9945-34756 GCA_013398175.1 Climacteris rufus
GAAATTGTTTTATCTTTTTTTTTTTTTTTTTTTTTTTTTGGGTAACATGTGGATACTGGTTTGGCATTTTTGTATGAGAAGTGGCCAAAAGCAAGATGTGCTCTCTTTTTGTGATTGGTAGACAAGGTAAAAAGTTTGAATTTGGGGCTGTTAAATGCAGGTGACCATTGAACGAATTTGAATTTCAGTGCTTGAATCAACTCAGATGGAAAACTGGATATTAGCAGGATTTGACTGAAAAACAGATGTGTATCACAATAGATACGGTTACCATAAATCACATAAATCACATAAAACAGGCCATAAACCTATGTGAAATCACATGTAGTTATTGTAAAGCAGTATAAGGAGAAATAGATTTGTGATATTTTTAATTAGAAAGATCAGGGACAGGTTCAGAGATGTGCTGTTATGGTTCCAGTTCATTTTTGCAGTGAGAAGTTAAATATCATGACACTGCAAATTTTCTTGAGGGGGAAAAAAGTACTTGAAATCTGTGAGACCTAATGCAATAGAATATTGCCTAATAAGGAATACATTTGGCAGAATCTAGTCAAAATGATACGGCAAAATATCAGATACCTTACACACTTTATTGGAATATGAAATAATTAAAGAAATCCTTTGTTATAACTCATTCTCATATTTACAGTCTTCATGTTATTGACTCTTTGCTAGACTTCACACATAGTCTTATAATATGTTTCTTTCTTGAATCCAGTACACCATCTTTTGGGTTTTTTTCAGTCGATGATGTTGTTTCATGTGGTATAAGACAAAACATATGAATAACTGAAGGACCTAGACATTTTCTCCCTGGAGAAGAGCTTTTTAGTAAGGAATGTCTCAGTGAAACAAAGGATGAAATGCTCAGTGGCTTTAATGGTGCAAATGCATCACAATTTATGCACCACTAGGGGAAGTTTTTCTCTAAATCCCAATAGCTTGCATGACTAAAATGTTGTCATGAATAGTTACATGATTTTTAGGAAAAAAACAGGCCAGTAAAGCCAAGTGGTACAGTTGCCCTTTATGTTAGAGAACATTTGGAATACATTGAGCTCTGTCTCTGGGAGAATGATGAATGCCCCTTCCATCTTTACTCATTCTATTACTCCGTGATTCTGTGAATGGGTGTTCATATTCATGATCTCCCCTTAGTCACTGTAGGATCCAGTTGGCATCCTTCTCATATATTTTCTAACACACTTTTACATCTTTTTCTTCATTAGTCTGCAACACCATAGTATTTGCAAAGGTACTGTACATGGTGCCTTTAGGTATGTTAACTATTGTTGTCTTTTGTTAATCATAGGTTTGCCCCAGCTCCAGGTCTGCATTACCATAACTGACAGTGGGTGAGCTGTGTATAGCTCTGGGCTCTCCAGTGCCAGTCTGTGCTTGTGCCACATCCCTGATCATTCAGTGTCTGCACTTCTCTCTGCATCCTGTGTCCTCACTTCTCAAGGCCTCTGTTATCATAGTGGATTCCAATTTCTCTACATTGCATCTCTATGGTACAGTCACAAATATCTCATTCTCTATAGAAAAACTGCTAGTAACTGCTATCTATATAAATCTATGTTTGTACTATACAAAGATAAACACAAAACAAATTATCTGCCGCCTTAGTTGAAAAATCTCTGTCACAACTAAACTAAGTAAAACAGCTGTAGGCAGGTCCAGGCAACTTCAGACAGAACAAGTCTGACAAGCCTCAGTTCTGAGACTGTGCAAACTCTGTATAAAACTTCCTATCTGCTAATAGTCATGGCAATGCAGTATTACAAGGCTACATGATTTCACCTCTTTACACTTAAATTTTAGGATGCTTTGGTAGTTTCAAGGATGAAGCCAAACATGCAAGTGGAAGTAGGATGCTGTGATTCAAAAATCTTATATCGTTGCATTAATTTCTTTAGTGTGTATGTGTATATATGTAATATATCTCTCTATATATTATTTTTGCCTCTATATACTGCCTGCTAAGCACATTTTTGACCTTGTGATTCAGGCCAAAGATAAAATAGTTGTGTTTCTACCTGAGTGAAAAACTCCTTTAGACATATTCCTTCTTCTCAAGAAGAAAATATACATAATAAAAAATTTAGAATTTTTTCCTATAAAGCTGTTGGGTTTTATTTCTGTTTCTTTCCCCTGATATTTTCCTGTGGGACAGGGTACAAAAATGGCCTACCATTTTTATTCAGAGAACATATATACTCAAGTTTAAGACTGGTTTCGGTCTATACACTGCACACAGATAAGATATTGATATGTAGATATTTCAACTGTTGGCTTATATTTTGGAAGAATTTATTGTTACAAAAACCCTGAAAAAAGATGCTCTAATTTATCTTGGCATTACTGTGCTCCTTATATGTAATTAGCAGTAGTTAGCTATCTTAAATTTATTTAAAATTCCTTGTCTAAAGCTTAGTAGGTTGTGACATTACAGCAAGACCTCTTCAATACAGTAGAATGTGTGTGGTGTGATTTTGAAAACTCAGCTGTGTTGTGATGCATTTATAATAATTGCTTTTGACTAGAGATTATAGGTCTCAGTGGGTTGTTCTTCTGAAGCTTTTCTAGACAGTGATAGACATACTGCAAAAGGCACTTAAGGCAGTGTTTATGTGCAGCCCTAAAGGTACTTTGAAAAGGCTCAGTTTTTTTGAACAGATGGTATAATTTGCTTCCTACTGCTTTTAAGGGATGTCTTCCTTATCCTGAGGTATTCTAGTGTACTCTCATGCAAATCCTATTTGTCCATTGCAAATGCTTTTGTTTCATTATTTTAATTCTTCTCTGACTTATCTTTCACTTTTATTGGGTAATAAATTTTTCAGGGGATTACTGAACTAATAAACCTGATATAGCCATGACACACATGTCCCTGAATATTTGCAATAAGGCTTCTCCCTTATTCTTACTATTCTGAAATAGCACATTAAAAATTGCTTCTCTGAAATTACAGGAAGAATTGCTAATATCATGTAATGATGAATGCATTACACTATATTCCCAGAGCTTCATGTGAGGTCAACCTATAGAAAAGACTAATTTTAAAATGCAGTTTAATATACCTATTTTTATTCTTAGAAGATGGTTTTGCTCTGGAGATTTGTCCACTGCCATCACTGTAGAAACTTTTCCCTTAAAATTGCCCAATGCTGAAATGGCAATTCTTGAAATCCTTCCTTTCTGTGGTACTTTTCCAAAAAAGAGAATGGCAGTCAGAGAAAACCATGGTGCCTGTTTTACATCTGGCTATTATTCTCTGCTGGAGAGCATTACAATCAATCAGGGACATCATTAATTAAACCTTCATATTGTCCCATGATTGCATCAATGGTGGGTGCCAGAGAAGGATGTTTATGGAACGCCATGAAATGAATGAATTCTGTTATGCGGATACCTTTATTTCTGTCTTTATAACGATCACTGAACCACTACTTCTGAAACTGAGGAAGCAAATTCAGGGGCAGCACTACATAACTAATTTAAATGGTTTTACCATGCTTGCTTGCAGCTGCATTTTTAAGGAAATTTAAGTTTGTCTCATGTGTTGGAAGATGTGCACTTCTCATGATATCTCTGTTTTCCTTGCCTTCTAGATCCTTGGTAGAGAAACTGCACAATGAAAACATAACTTGATTGACTGTGTGTGACTTTGGGAATATTTACCACAGGCTAAGGCTGTTCATCTACTCAAACATATCTATATACACAGATATAGGGAGTTATCTACTGAGTCTTCCAACACTGAGCTGCCCAGTCATGAATCGGCTCCAGCTCAGAAGCTTTCCAACTAAATTTGTGAAATGTTGTGTCTCATGTAAAGTAACAGCTGTACAAATATAGGAAATGAAGGAAGTAAAATTTCTCTAGACATCTACAGACCTGCTTAGATCCCTTTCTTAATTGTGATGGTGAGACATGTAGATAGAACTAGGGTCATGAGCACTTGTGATCATCAAGGATTACTTAGCAGATTATACTCAGAAAATCTAATTAGGATAATTACTAACCTCCTACTCACATGCTTTTTTTCATTATGTAAGACAATTTAGGCTTTTTCATCCTATATTAATATTGTGATACATAAAACAGTTGCAAAATTTTACCCCAGACAAGTCTTGTATTTTAAGAAAATACTTCAGTATGGACGATATACAGTAATTTACTAACAACCTTCATGATGAAAAACAAAAATTAAATAATGGTACTTGCTTGATATATGTTATTGAACTGCTGTCAATTGTTATTGAAATTTTGTGTTTAACAACTTATGCTGGAAGCTGCAGTTACCCACAATGAAAGATACAAAACCTTCTCATTTTATTTTCAGTAATGACTTTTCTATAAAGTAAGTGCTTTTCTATGCCTCTCTTCTGTCAAGGTTATTTCTAAAATAATGGAACTTTCTTTCTAAAGTGTAGTGTGGCCATCTGCAACTTTTTTTTAACGTGTGGCAAGCAGAAAAATATACAGCTTTTAATTTATTTTTTAATAAAACCTAGGCACTTAATTTCAAATGGCAAAACAAGAAAGGGAGAAACAGATAAAGTTATTTCACATGACAGTACAAATAATGATAAAAGGAATAAGTGGCAAGCCAATTTAAATGCAACTGAATGTAGCTAATATGATTCAGTAACTCAGAGAAAGATAAGTCAAGGGCATACTGTACTCATTATTAATACTTAAGGTCCAAGTCTTGAAAGTGGTTTCACTAGTTCATCAAACAAAATGAAAAATACAAACTAAATTAAAAAAAAAAAAAGATTAATTTTTGTAATACTGAGTTCCCTCGGAGAGGCTAAAGAAACCTAAATATGGTACTGAAGTCTTATAAATGTGTATCAGTCCAAACATCATATATTGTTTTGATGAACAGCACTTAAAATTAAACAGAACTTTAATGAGTAATCCTGCTTATTTATTTCCTGCACCTCAGTGCTTTCCAAAATGCCATATTGCTCTACTTGAGTAATGTTTCTTTTAAAGCATATTCTATAAAATATATCAAGCACCTGGGAAGCACTTGGAACAAAAATAAACCAATCTCAAATACATCAAAATGGTTTGCTTTTTTATCGTAGAACTTAAAAAAAAAAAGTGTTACATAAGACTATTCTTTTTAAACCTGCACACTAGTCATTACTGTTACCATGTGTACTTCTGTAGAAAACACATGGTAGTTTCTGGACATTCTTCCTAAATATTCCTTGGAAAAGATGCTTGTGAAGACAATACACATCTCTCTATTTTCCTCCTATCCCTCACGTAAGATAATCTCATATACCAAGGAACACTGACAGAGCCAGGAGAGAGAGTTTTATTTAATTGGGTGCTCTGAATTGCTGTGTAAATGTCTGTCACGATCTGCTAATACAAGCTGGGGTCATTATGGTTCATTTAATGATCTCAAAATGCAAAAGACACAAAGGAGATTTCAGCTTTAATCAAACAGTGCACCTTTATTGAGTGCCAACAACACAATTATGCAATAGAGGAGAGAGAGAAAGAGAGAAAAAGAAAAAAAGTAGAGAAAGATATGGAGACAGAGAGAGAGAGAGAGAGAGAGGGAGAGGGGAATAGCTACCAACGGATGAGATGAAGCCCTCATGGTCTTCTTGCCAATAGAATCACCATTGTCCATGGGGAGATCTCATTAGCCTCAATTCAGAAAAGGTCTCTTACAGTCTTTTCAAAAGCAGGGGGCAACTGGCCAAGAAGTGAGGAAATCTGCCACTATTGTTGGTGAGGCCCGTTGATTGTGGTCAGGAGGGATAGTTCAGGACTGATCATTCTTTTTCACTTCAGTGGAGTCCTCTCTGCCTAGGCAGAACCTGTTCCAGCGGGCACACCTTGCAGGCAACACTTGACAAACATCCCACCTTAGCCAGGCCAAGATTTTTTAGTGCAAAAGTCCTCTTTTAGGGTTTCAGTCTCTGTCGATGATCGTGAGGCAGATAAGGGATTTTCGGGCCGTCTCTTACAATGTCTCCATTGCTGACCTTGGCAACAAAGCTTTATTTCAGTCACATATTGAAAATGTCTATTTCTCTCTGACAATAAGAACTGCTCAGACTTAAAAATCCAAAATTTTTTATATCTAAGTTGGGGTAGATGTATCTCTCAGTTGGGGTAGATGTATCTCTCACTGCTTTGACTCCTGCTGAAATGCAGATTAGATGTGCATGAGTCGAATGACAACCACTTGCCCTTTTTCCCTGATTTTGCTCCCCTATACACATGGATGGGTTAACATGCAGAAGTTTCTGGCTAGCCACTGTACCTTAGGTTGATACATTAGGAGGAGCCACAGTGGGCTTCTGCTTAGTCATTGGACTAAATTATAAACTTCAGTGGTTTGGGAACTTGGAGAGGATCAGTGTGGACAGGTCAGAGTGATAAATGCTTTAGCAATCTCAGTTTCAATGGCTACTTTATGTTAGTCAACATGGTAAGTTACAGACTTGTAATAGTTGGCATGAATACAGTCCATCAATATGATCCTTCAAATCTGTGTAGATTAGCCCTGTATAACATGCAAGCTTGCCTGTTAAACTATATATTTCACACTCCTATTTTGAGCAAAAGCATTCCTGGATATTCTGCTGAATCCCAACAATGTGTTAATAGTGACCGACAAGTTACCCAAGATCCCATCAAGAAACCTTTCAAAGCAGGTCCAGCAGTCCTGACTGCAGTTACCCACAATATCCTCTCACAAACGTCATCAGTCACTAGGATACCTTGTGGATTATCTGGAAAGCTGGCCTTTCTTTCAGTGAAGAAGAGAAAAACAGATCTTGTATTAAGCACTGAGAGCTAGTACCTTCAAGTAGTTATGGATCAAGAGAAGAATGAGAATGTTCTGTTCTGCTTCCTTCTCTGCTTGACAATATGCAGAACTGCTCAAGCAGTCAGACAGTGCCCTTTACTAAATAAAACTATGTAAAGAAGGGAAGACCTTTGGATCTGGTGATCCAAATGGGAAACTACACTACAAGCCAGGTGGTGACTGTCTGTCACCAAGTACTAAAAAGAGAGGAGCTTTGCTACATCTTGGGAAGACCCTGTCTCTATACACTTCAGTGGGGAAGGAGAAGATAAAAAATTTTATGATCATGTGGTTGCCTGTGGAGGGCTGTGAGCTCCTGGCAGAGGAGCTCTCGGCATGCCCCCGGAGGAGTGAGGCCTGAGGGCAAAAACAATCTCCCCAGGCATAAAGAAACATTCCTCACACTCAGGGTGAGTTCAGAGGCACTCCCAACATGCCTTGTTTCTTTATGGTAATAGCCTTTACCCCGTTGGCCAAAGGATTTCCACCCCATCCCCTAACTTCCCCATAAAAAGCCCCTGTTTGTGCCACCGAGTTCAGGTGGTCTTGTTCCTAGCCGCCCCTTTGCAGGAAAGCTGAACAAATAAAGGCTGCCTGTGGAACTGTTATACGACTCTCCTCTCTCTCTCTGTCCTTGAGTCTGCCTTGGGTGATTTTACAGAAGCAGCATTATAAAAGCTGAAATCACAAGAGCTGAAACCACAAGAGTTGAAATCACTTGCAGCTGAAATATAGCTATTCTTGCTGAAATCACTGGTCGCTTAGAGGCATTGTCAGGGCTCCTGGAAGGGCTGCTCCCTGTGGGACACTCATTCCAGGAAGGCCACGGCACACCGGTGCTAATCAGCATCGGAACCCCGCAGCGAAGGTTACCTCATGTCGATAAAGGAGTGGCATATAAGTTCACTTTCCTTTTTATGTACCCATTACATGATGTAATTTTTGCATACACTTTTGTATTGTATCAGTGGAATTATTTTCTTTTACTACTACATTTATTTTTCATTTTTCATGCCATTTTATTTGGAAATATGTAATTCTCCATCTCTCTTTTCACTTATATAAGTTCAAGTATTCCCTGTAAAATGAGACTTGCATCAGTAATAAGAGAAACAATAAAGTAAACTCATGAATAAATTTTAGTATAACTTGTGTTATCTTTGCTGAGGGAAGTAATTTACAAGTATCCAGTGTGTACTGTTGGAGTGACTTTCCATTCAGATTCCAGAACTTAAATGACAGAGAGCATGGAGTAATTCTTTGTATGTCTGAGCTCGGTCCTACCAGCCCTCCTGACCACTGTGGTTATTAGCAGGAATGCATGGTATAGATTTCCCAGGCAGGATGGAGGGGGAAAAGGAAATTCCTTGCTTCCTCCTTTCTTTGTTCCTTGTAAAAACATTCCATTACTTTTTTTCTTCCCCTCCCAACCCCATGCACTGCCTTGTCCCAAAGATCCCAACTGCTCAGCAGAGAAATAGATAGCTGGCCTGAGAGAATAGCATGGTGAAGCTGAGGTTTCTCTGTCCCTGGTGAGAAAAAGTAATTGAGCAGCTCTCAAAGTTTCTGCTTCAGGATCTGTATTTCTAAGAGACACAGAAAACATGCATTGTCAAAACAGTGCGGAACACAAGGGAAAAAGTGACTAAAAAGTGTTGAGATGCCATTCATCTTTCCTAACTTGAGCTGCCTAAAAGCAGATATCTAGTCTAACACAAAGTTTTCACATCTGATGGGGAAATAAGGGTATAGTCCAGAGGCTGTCATTCCATTTGAGGATATTAACACACAGGAATAAACTGTTCTCAGGAATTGCCTGTTTGAACTAGCTAAAGAAAGAACTTAATGAAAATGTACAAAATGCTTAGCTTTCAGATGGTTAAACTTGAGTAAGATTAGTGTCTTTTTCAGTATTCCTTCAGATTCTCTAACTTGCTTGTCTTCATAATTAGGTATTAAAATTAAATTATTTAGTTTTTCAAAACACTACTTAACTTGCATTACTAATTTATATTTATATTATAATCTTGATACAGGTGACAACTTTGGGAAAGTAAATCTAACCCTGACTACAAATGTGATATGATACTGTTATGGCCTGCCTCAGAAGGTGAGAGTAACCCAGGTTCTTGTTAATAAATCCCTTTGGCCCTGTTAGACTGAAACAACATTGAATGATTCATGTTTGTAAATATATGTGTGTAGGGTTTATTTTAGAACAATTTGGTTGCAATGGAAAGCAGGCATGTAGCTGTTTTAGTTATTATTATCTATAGTAATATGAAATAATAAAAATACCACTTAAGAAAATGTACAAGGAAAAGAAAGAAAGGGAAAGAGGATAAGAGTAGAAAGATACATATTCACTCATGAATCTACAACAAAGCTGGATTGTTGTAGCTTGTCTTTTGGTCTAAATGATGGTCTTGATCTGTCTTGAACCTTTGTGGGTGAGGAAAGAAACCTGTGAAACACAAAGCCTGATGGATTAAAATACCTTGGGTTTGGTGGGAATGCCCAGGTACCTCTCCTGGGGGGAAGCTTTTAGTCCGGTGGTGGAAGGCCTCAGAAAGGAGTCTGGGGGAACTATGGGGATCTTTCATGGTTTATGACGCCTTCTAAGATGTGGTAACTGTGTCTCACCTCAGCGTAGTTGACCCAGTTATGCCCCAGTTATTCCCTAGAGGGCAGGGGAAGGCAAATTTTACAACTGAGTTGTGTAGGAGAGGGCAATTAGCATGGTAAGAGGCACCATCGGGCCTTGCAGGGTTTGCCTCTCCATTTTGGCCTCCAGGTGGTGATGGTTCACCTTCTGTGTTGAATGCAAACTAGCCATTACACACCCAAAATCTGACCTACTTCCTTGGGGATGCAAACCTGGGCTATGTAAACCACCCTGGCACCTCCACAAATGGACGTATATCTGGGGTTGTTAATCATTAATAGTCAGTCTCTCACAGCTACCTAACTGGAAATATTCAGTTGAATATTCATTTACATACAACATTTTGTAGTGATTAAACCCCATTTCTTTTGATATGGTTGCAAATGTAATATCTTGAAAAGTAGGGAGGCCCTGAGACGTAATAGCTATAGTTATGAACGACAACCCTAAAGTAGATTTTTAAATATATATAGCCTTCTGTAGAGTAGGAATGATTATTATCATGAATTGCCCATCACACCCAAGATACTCACAAAGTTGATCAAGATATTAATTTAGAAGATGTTTAAACATTAATATCACAATTGACTCTTAAATTATCCAACTAGATCCTAATATACCAAATGTCCTGTAATTGGCTTTTTCCTAGTTGTTTTTCACTAAAATACATACCCCTGAAATGCATTTTTTAATGATTTCATGTCATCAAGAGGTGACAAACCCACTACTTCTATTTCTTGCAATTGTTAATCACTCTTCATGTTAAAAACAAACAAACAAACAACCTACCTAATCTCTATTACTTCACTATCTAGTTCTTGGGTCATTTTGTGATTTTTATACCATTTTAAATACTGCTTCTCTATTCACTATTTTGCCTCTCCAGAGATACTCCACTTACTATAATCAAGATTTTTCTCTTGTCTTTGATCACCTAAAAAGAATAAGTTCCTTAACTTTTTCACTTCATGGAATAGTTCTCCAGCTTGTGAATAATTTTTAGTACTCATTTCTTCCTTCTCTCCAGCCTTTGACATTTTTTTTTTTCCCCAGATGCACTTCTTGGCCAAGTTATCATCTGAGAGCAGAGTTTTTGATGCATTCTGTCAAATGAATGAATCTCCCGAAGCATTTTCAGATGATTATTTATAACTATTGCCATGTGAACTGCAAATCAGCAAAGCATGCATGAGTAATTAATGCCCATTTAATATGAAATATGAAGAGTAAACATCATTAATCTGCTTTGCATAAAAACCCTTAAAAATCAGGATATACATTTAATACTTTTTTATGCAGATAGAATTTCTTTAAGCTTCTCACCTCTACATTTTAAATAGTATATCATTCAACACTATACACACCATTCATAAAAAGGTGACCAAATAATAAAACAGTGACCACTTATTTTTCTTTAATGTGTAGCAATTGATTATTTTTCTGTAATCCTAAATTTCTAGAGGAAGAAACACTGCTGCTTTTCACAGAATCTGTTGATATTAAGCATAGTTAACTTCAGAAACAGTCAACAACACTCTTACAAAATTAAAGTAGTATGTAGAAAATAGAAGCAGAAGAAAGGTTAACAGAAAGATGAATGGAAAGGCAAAACCATGTTTTCTTCAATTTTCAGAAAAAGTCCAAAATTTTTCACTGCTTGCATATTGTTCTACAAGACTTTTGAAAAGTTTAGATGTCTGTAGAAGTGTTCTGAGGAAACTATTCCCAACAAACTTACCTTATTCCTTTTATGAATATTATGGGTCACCCTGAAACATTATAAATACAATTGACTTCTGCCATTTTTGAAGGGTTGTTGGATAGGACCTATCTTTCCTTTCTCCCCATTTACTTCCTTTAATGCTCCATCAGTACAAGCAACATCCTCAAAATGGAGAAACAAACTGGTCTATTAGGCAGAATGAGAAGCAGTTGTGCACTTGTACAAAATAAGACAAGTAGTACGTTTAGTTGTTTTCTCTCAGATCTAAAATCCAAAGAGATTTTCTGATGCATGGCCAGGTTTTCTAACTTTAGGGAGTGCTGGGATAGAGCAGTTCTACACATTTTGAAACCTGTGGATTCTTCTAGACTGTTGGCCTTGCTGTATCTTTTCTGCCTACCAGGTTGAGTAGGTATCCCGTATGCTGAAATGCTTGTACTTCAAGCCTTTCTAACTTGACTTCAAGATACTTCTTTTCTTTTTTTTTTTTCTTTTTTTGCATGTGGTAAAGAAATCACAGAAGTCTTGGACCTTGGTACAACTTCAGCTATGCAAGTAAAAGTCTGGATTGACTGTGGGCTGCTGTATGTGGCCTGCTAAGTTGAAAGATGATGGGAAAGGAAAATAACAACAAAGTATTAAAAAAATAACTAGAAAACCAAGAATGTTTCATAACCAAAATGAATGAAAATTGTTTTCAGTGAGAGAAGCTATATTTTGCAGGAGTCTCTGCCTTTGGCTATTTTTCAGCTACAGCCAGTAGTTCACCAGAGATGTACAGTTTGAGTGTTATGGCCACAATATGTCAATATCTTAGGTTTGAATTGAATTGGATCTCATTAGAATAAAGTCCAAAAGTGAATAATATTCAGAGTTTTTCCAAGGTGTTATAATGTCAATTTAATTTCCATCATGGCTAGACTTGTCTTACCCTCTCTCGGTATCTACAAAGGGATCCAGTACTGAAAAAAATAAATGATCATATATACTTACTCTGTTCACTTACCATGTCTATACTCTGTTACATTAATGGAGTTATATGGGAGAAGTCATCAGCATCCTTGTTTGACTGTGATTCTGCTGGATAGAAATGGGATATAGTGATGTTTATCTTTGAAAAAAATTTACAGCATCAGATAACTATTTTCAATATATTATAAATAGCAATATAGACTTCCACTAGACCCACAGCTATACTTCAGACTGAGTTCTGCAGCGCTTCAGAAACCACTCAACCTTTTGGCTTGTAGTTCATGAAATCTGCTCAGTTCTGTAAGTGGATTACAGCCTTGTATGGATATGGTTGTCGTCTCTTATTCTGAATACTGCATCGTAGCATGATTAACAAAATACTGAAATGGCAAACTTAAATACAGGCAGTTTTAATCCAAAATATGAGAAAACTGTAAGTATTTTTATTTGGCCATTTGCAAATAAAATTATTAGCTAATATATGTAAGTGCATTCTTAAACATATAATATGCATAACTTTTTTTGGTTTTTTGTAAGCATGTGTAATTCCAGCAATTGAATATGTTCATTTGCTTTTATTTTTGGTAAATGTCTGAATATACTAACTGAACTGTGGAATTCAGAGATGTTGACTCTTTGCCTGGGGCACAAAATATAGCCAGTAACCCAGCAATGAACGAAACTACCCTATACGAAAGAGTGGATGGATAAGAAAGTGTTTAAAATATTTATCTTTTGTTTTCAAAGTCTTTCAAAGCAGATAAGTTACAAAAGGGATAAGTGGCCATATGCAGGATAGGATTTGTGAACAACCTGGTTTAGATGAGCTCCTAAAGGTCATCAATCCATTTGGGTCAGGATATAACAGAACTTATCCTAGCTCCAAAAAGAGCACTCTACTTCACCTCTTGAGCTCTAATTTCACACATTTTGCTAGTGATTTATTAATTTTTTTAGTCCTTTGAAACCTCTGGTGTAAGAAGTGGTTGGAGAAAGTATTCTGGCTTTGATAGACCTGTCATCTGTTCTGCTATGACTCATTTTAGGCTCCACCTTCTTTGTCATACTGAATTACATTTAGCATCTCTCTGAAATACTGCTTAAAACCCATCCAAATATTAATAAAAATGAAGGTGTTTTCCCCCTACAAATACAAACCTAGAAAAATGTAATGCAAGATCTAGAAGCTCTTTTGTCAGAACTGAAAGTGGTATGTTTTTCTCTTTCATATATTTCCAATAAAGACTGTTTTTCAAAGAAGATGTAGTCATTCTAGTTGATGTGTGGAGACATATTGATATGCTAACATTTTTATTCTGAAATAGGTAGAAATAAGGTGTTAAAACCAGTGAAAGATTAAAAGTGAAAGATTAAAAAAAATCAGAATGAGGTCTCTGTGCAATTAACTGGTAGAATGATGCGTTTCCATTTATTCTGAAGAGTTACTAGCTTCTCAAGTTGTTCTAAGTTAATGGATTTCTCTTCAAAGTAGACTTCTACTAAGTCAGAATAAGCATATCAGAATTCAGTTCTGAATGTTTTGATCACTTTTTAAATGGAAAGACATTCATTGTTGGAGGGTTATGTTGAGTCATACACTGGAATAAAATAGTCATATCTCTACATGTGTATTTATAGACATTTTTATCCAGGTTGACAGTATTTTTCATGTATCCTGTCTTCTTGTAAATTATTTCTGGTACTGTTAACGTAAGTGTCTAGTATTTATTTTTGTCTCTTGCTATATCCAGTGTCAGATGTCTACACTTTTCATACTCTGAAAAGAGTAAGGAACATAAAGAATTTAAGTCAAACCCAAAACAACAGACACAGAAAAGCAACGCCAAGAAGGAATCCCTTAGTGTTTCTTATCATCAAGTAACAAATTATCACTTTGGCTTTCCCCCTCATTAGCTAGGCTAAATAGCAGTACTTTGTTGCCCATGGGTAAGTAAGAATTTAGTCTCACTTTACATGAAGATGAAAAGTAAAACCTCTTTACCATGACCTAGGAGCTGCATCAGGCTGCATAAAGGATGAGATAAATAATGCAAGCCACCTAAACTAGGATTTTTTTTCTTAACTACATTCAAATATTCTTTGATCTTGCTTTCTGACTTCTGCTCTCAGTATCATGTGAGAGACTGGCTTGGGGCCAAAGCTAAGGATATTCCCCCTGAACAAATAGATTGTTGTCTGTGATAATGGAATATATTAGCAAACATTGTACCAATGTGAAAGCTTGCACATTCCTTTAGTCTCCAAACTGCTACTGGTTATATGAAGAGCAGAGTGAACGTAGCAGTTGAGTATAAACGCTGAATAGAAGAAAACAAAGACGAAAATTGTTTGGGTTTTCTTAGGCTGACTACTCATGAAATACTCTTTTCTGGAGTGGTTTAAAATTTTCCTGGTTTGCTCATTAGTATTGATGCCTTAGGTTTTAACCCTTATAATTTCTGAATTCTGTATTGCCTAATGCGCAATTCTGAGATGCTTTATAGCCTGTTAGCTGCTGTTCTCTCATGCTAAGATAGACATAACAATGTCTCTCTGGGCTTGCTCTTCAAGGGCACTTAGACTGACCAGGCCCAAGCTTCTAAAGTTGGGTGGGGGGGGAAGCTAGGGGAAAATTGCAAAGTTTTAATTGGTGAATTTATGCTGATATGCAAATGGACCAAACCTATTAAGGTGTGGAAAACTCGTGATTCGTGGTCCATCATGGGGTCCATCTTTGGGTCCAGCCTGAAGCCCTTGGCCTCCCAGGGTGTACTTTTGAAGGCCTTTCAAATAAATACCTACCTTTATTCCCTTACTCCTGTCTGGTCTCTGTTTCTAGGTAGCCTTTCAAGGCACCAGTATGTGTTGACATTAGCTTAGTTTCTTACCTGTTTCTTAGTGGTTGTAACTTTGGTTCCTACTGTCAGAAGATCTGTGCCACGGATCTGCTTGCAGGTCAGACCCTTTCTTATTTGCATCTGTAGGAACAGTAGCAGCACATGATCAAATTCTTCCAAGACCTGGATTGCCACAGATTCTCCTATTCTTCTGTGGAGGATGGGTGTTGATTTTAATATATTTCTCATTTTTTCTTAATGACCTGGAGAATCTAGATCTAACACCATCTTACAATATCTGGAGGATGATGTGATAAAATCTTGACTAGAGACAGAGGTATAGTGTAGCAACAGTTTCTTGCCTATCTTTTTTCTCTCTGAGGCTCTCTTGTATTTTCTGTTTCTGCATGGGATGGATTGACTAACCTGATCTTTTGAGGAATTTTCATTACTCAGAAAGGAAGTAAAAGAGCAAATCACACTTCCCTGGCTGGAACACTATCTGCAAATGTATGGGTCAGGGGAGTTAAGGGGAGCAGGGAGGTTGACTCTGGTTCTGCACCGTTCTCCTGTAATGTTACTAAGTAACACAAATGATTGTCTCAATAAATACTCTTACAGGTTGTAGTATCATGTTCTTTTCTTATGTTACTTCGTGTTTAGTAGATAGCATTTATATTTAGACTGGTAGACTGTTTCAGAGTTTATTGCATTGAAGTGTTTTATAAGAGAAGAATTCCAGAGATGGAAACCAGAGAAATACTTACTGAAAGCTACAAGGGCATTGCCAGGATGTCCAGAGATGCAGTTAGACAAGTAAAAGCTCAGGTCATATTGAAATTGGCCAGAGGTGTCAAAACCAAAAGGATGCTAGATTGTGCCAAAAAGAACATCACTAGCAGAGATAAAGAAGTAATTATCCTACCCTACTCAGCATTTGTCTGTTAACATCTGGAATTCTCATTTCAGTTTTGATCCCTGCTATGTGAAAAAAAGCTGTGGGCAGACTGGAGGGGGTCCACATAAGGGCCACAAAGATGATGGAAGGACTCAGAAATCTGACGTGAGGAAAGTCTGAGTGAACTGAGATTGTTCAGTCTTGAGAAAAGAAGGCTTTAAGTGTGACCTTATCACCATGTTCCAGTATTTCAAGGGTGGCTACAAAGAAGATGAAAACTCCCTTTTTTCAAGTAGTCACATGGAAGAGATGAGGGTTAATGTAAACAAGTCACTTGTGGGGAGATTCTGATTAGACAGGAGAGCACATTTTTCCACATTGTAAATGCCCAGCCATTGGAATAATCTCCCATGGAAGCAGTGAATTCCCAAACATATACTTTTGCAGTTCAGCTGGACAGGGTGCTGGGCAATCTTTTCTAGACAGTGTTTTTGCCAAGGAAGTTTAGACCAGAAGGTCACTGAGGTCCTTTCCAACCTTTCCAACCAATTCCAATATGATTGCAAGATTCTATAATGACAATGGCTCATATGAAAAGTTGAAAGAAACACAACTGTCGTGGTTTAAAATGTTATATCCTCTCATGGATAATTAGTTAGATAAAAAATAAGAAAGAGGGATAAGGAAAAAGAAACAAAAAGCAATCCCACAAATAATTGTGTCCTAGTCCTATTCAATCTATTCATGGATTATCTGGAAAAGGGAGTAAGTAGAAAAGTGATATTGAATGACTGGAAGATAAAATGTCAGGTGAAATTCAACGTCAATAATGACAAAATAATGAATATGTGGGTTAAAAAACTAATTTATTATACACAAAAAACTGAGACCTGAATTATCTATTACAGTTTAGAAAAGAGCTCGTGCTGTCATGGTGGGTAGTTCTTTGTAAATGTTGGCTCTGTGCTCACTGGCATTCAGTAAGGCATGCTAAGAATTATTATAAAAGGATTAAAGAACATAAGAGAAAACAGCATTATATCAGTGGTTAATCCCATGATGAGTACACATCTACAACTCTTTGTGAAGGTCTATTCAGGCTTCTGCTTTCTCAACTTCAAAATATATGAATCTTGAAAATGTGGTTTGGCAAGAATGATATAGAAAACTTTGTTATGACAAGCAATTAAACAGACAGGGAGTGTGTAGCCTGGAAAACAGAAAACTGGATGGACTTTTTTGATGGAGACTTGTAAAATCATGAATGGTATGAAAGCAGTGAATAGAACAAGAATTTGGGACAATTACTCTTTCATCAAATTAAATTAACTGACAGCTTTTGAAGTAAGGTCAGGAATTACTTTTCCATATAAAAAATATTTGCATTGTGGAAGTAATGGACACAAGATGTGCATGACAAAACCCTCGATGGAATTCAAAAGGAGTATCAGAGCAATTAATGCAAGAGTTACTCTGCACAAGGAGACAAAGATACATTAATCTCAGGAATCCCTTCCTTGCAGAAACTGACACTGTTAGCCAACTTGATATATTAGACCAAAAATAAACCAAACAATCTATATTTATCCCAAACTCATGGTTTTTTTTCCCACAGGTATCTGCTATGCTGCCACTGTGAGACAAAGGAGAAGATTACAAGTCTATTTGGTTTAATCAGTATATACGTCCCTGTATCTCATGGTCTTATATGTTCTCTCAATTCTTTCTGACACTTCCTGCATGACAAATTTTTCTCTCAGTGACTAAGTATCTTTGGTATGGTATCTGTATATAGTAATTTTGTTCACAAATGAAATGTATAGCTCTATGGCTGTTCAGTAAGGTAAAGGCTCTATGAGGCATACAGAGTTTGCAGAAAGGGTTAATGCATCTCCTCTTGGCCTAGGATAGACCATTTGTTTTTTTATCTCCTCTATTTCCTTCCACTTACCCTCAGGAGTCTGATATGATTTTGAGATAGTTTGGGATTAATCTTCCCTAATTGGGATTAATCTCTGTTTCTTTTGAGCACACAAAATTTTCTGTTTTAGTTTCTTGCCTTCTCTACATTATGGACAAACTCACTATTTAAGTATTTCAGAAACTTTAAGAGCCATCTCTTCTTCTCCTACAGGCTGACTATGTCGAAGTTAATATTAATATATTTTAGAGGGACAGTGGAATGAGAAAAACCTCTTGCGTCCTGGAGTCTAATTCCCTACAATCTCAGTAAAGGGAGGATTTTCATGCCAGATGAAACCAGAAATTAAATGCTGGTGGCATTGTTTAAAGCATGCACACACACAGACACACACACACACAGACCCCTAGCCAACATTTTCAGGTCACATTCAGTTCACCTTAGTACAGTAGTCATCTCAGATCTCTGACAGGGTCAGCAGAGTGATACACAACTCCAGAGTTTAAGTGAATCCACCAAAGATGTGGACTCTTTGGAAGTACCTATCTCTTTCCACTGATTACTGATGGCACCTTGTCAGTGACATTCCTATAATAAAATTCTTAACTCTCAGAGCTCTAAATGCTCTAATAGGCCTTAATGGCCCTGACCAGTCTCACTCCTTGCTCACAGGCTCAGGATCCCACCTCAGCTCAGGTGCAGGACCCTGATTCTTGGCTGAGGTATGCTGTCATTGTGTCTTACATCCTGTGTCCTATTGCTCAGATTTACTGATTGATCTTCCTGGACTTACCTGATGGGTAAATTTGAATCCAGTCCTACCTGAGCTGCTGTCTCATGGATGGACCACAGAACTATGTTACAGGTAGCCTTGCCTCTAGTCCCATCTCTGGCCCTGTATCCAGCTGTTCCAGATTAGTCACCCTGAGTGGACCCTAGACATAATGGCTTACATTGGTTCTCTGACACTGTGGATGGACCCTGTCACTGTCGCCAGTACTGCCCTGCCCAGATCCTACAGTTCTGCACCTATCAGTGAGGGCACCATGCAGCCTGTGCTGGGGAAACCCAGGAACCCATGGCTCTCAGCTCATCCTCCCTTGGAGACTAGCCCCACTCTTGTTGTTCCCTGAAACTTAAGTTCAGTAAGATGAGAATTAACCTTGCCAAAACCCTTTAAATATTGCTTGCTCGCTTGCTCTCTCACTCTTTCTCTCTCCATATATTTATTTTGCATATATATACATATACTGTCTTAATACTCTCTACTTTACATTTCAGGTGAACAGACTTCGTCCTGTTAAGGATTCTGCTTGAAAGAATCACACATACCCCATTAAATTTGTTTATTTAAGAGTCACATTAACCCAGAGTATTTAGATTTAATAATTGTTTTCATAAGTTTGTCCTCTAGAAATGCAGAATATAATACTTTCTTTTCTGCCTTTTCTGTTTAGTTTGTGGACATCCAGGTCTGAGAATGTATATGGAGATGAAAAAAGTATGATCTGTATATGGCCTTTCAGATTTTACCACAAACTACAGCCATAAGGTAGTATGAAGCTTAGTTTATAAAATTTATTTAGAAAATGGTAATAAACTGAATAAATATAACAGAGAAGTGATCGGTATGGGCTAGAGGTAACTATCTTGCTTTGAGCATTTGAAGAAAAGGGGAATTACGAAATCTGTAAAGAAAGGGATTGTGTAAACACAGCTCAAAGCACAATCAAAATAAAAAGTGGGAGTAAATTCTACCCAGACTGTGTGACAAAAAATATATATTTATATAGAAGAGAGGGAAACCAGAAAGGATGTGTGAAGTAGAACAAAATGCATAGTACTAAGGAAGACATTTTTTTTTCTATTTATCAGGAATGTAATGACTTTATATAGCATGCTATTTTTAACAACACATAAATCTAGAATATGTCTTTACTGGAGACTTCTGTAACATTTTTATATGTAAGTTACAATATAATTAAAAATCCCTTTCTGTTCAGATAATTTCCCCCTCACCTCATATGCCTCTCCATCTTCCCTTTATTCTCCTTTCATTTACCATTTCTGTACCCTTTGTCATAGATAGCTTCCAGTTACAGTTTTATTTTTCTGGTTTATATTTATTGATTATCAATGCATAAAATATTGTTGTGGATACTTGTGAATTTCAGTCTTTTCTTAACATAAAAGAACCAAGCCATTCAATTAACTTAATTTCCTTTTTATGTAAATAATCATGTTTTCAAAGACTTGAGGACGATCAGGCGAAGAAAGAAAAAAAGCAAAAGAAAGAAGAAACCTTTTCAGTTGTGCAACATATTTGTTGAGAGAATTTTCTTTTACATTACAGGGTACATTTCAATTAGTATTTACAACCTCTTTCTAATAGAACTGTGTAAGTGTCAGAAAGAGCATATTAACAACAGTAAATAAAGACTGTGGAGAGTGCAAAGTCAGAACATACGCAAGGATACTCAGAGAAAAGACACCTGAATTATTAAAAAGAAGAAAAGCAAGAGGGTAGGTTAATTTATGTCATAGCCAGGTCACTGTTCCAATCATGATTTCAATCCCGTGTAATGCTACCTCTTACTTTATTGACCTGGTAATTGTTTCTGTTCATGCCATAGCGACAACAATAATGATCATCGAGAAATGTGAGCAGTCTAGAAGCAATGCTAACTACTTGCTGTCCACACAATTAAATAATTAAATGTAATTTCAGATACTCTAATTTGCAGAATGGTTTGGTCAGAGGTAAGACAATATTAACTGCTCTGCAAAATCAGAGGAAGACAAGGAAATTTTACACTTTGGAGCAATACTCACCAAAGTTGCTTTAATTCTTTTTACACTTGCTGTACTTTTACAAATAAAACACCAAAAGAAACCCAAACCACTGTTCAACTGTCCGATGTACTATGCTTGCTCTAAAACTAATAGTGACATTTCATAATAAAAGCTCTTTGTCTTTTTACACATCTTGCAAATATACAGCAAATTAGACATGAGTACCAGTTGGTCCTGGAGTAATTTGCAAGTGTTAACAGCAAAGCTGAAGTCTGGTGAGTGCTAGAGTGACACAGTAAAATATAGTAATGAACATTTATCTGTCTCAAGGTATACATTTTATTTTCTGCTAGTGAGAGGAATACAATGTTCTTGTCATTGCCATTGTGAAAGTTTTTGGTGGGACAAGTAACAACAGCACTACATTTATTTTCATTGCTGTCTATAAATACATAGTATGATTGCTGGAAGTATGCTGATGCAAATTATAATAATTATTCTATTTGAAAAGCAGCTTTCTCACCGTGCCCTTCAGCACTACATAATTAGTTATATAATGCATTAATAATGACTTTACCTTCTCTTTGTGATAAGAGACAAGATGACACTTTGTGTGTGATGGAATATCTTCCATGATTAAATTGCCTCCCATCAAAATCTAAGGTCTAGTTTCACAAAAATGAAATTTTTGAGGTGAATGAAATTGTGTTACTAAAATATAATTTTAGAGACAGAAGAAACGCCATATTAATAGTATTCGATAATTGATACAATTATTTTAGAATAACATTTTACATATATGCAGTTGTGCTGGGAAGTGTTTCACTGCTCAAAGACACCATCAGTGAATGAACCATTTCACTACTTTTCTGTGTTTTGTGTTATCATCTTCTCTCAGATGGGTAAGGTAAGTTATCAGTAATTTATCCAGGATACAGCAATAAATTATGAGCAGAATTGGGCTTACAGTTAAATCTTTCCTCATCCTCTGTTTGAAACATCAGATTGTGGTTTTTTTTTGTTCTCATTTTTCATAAGATACAGTCAGAAACCAGATTTTAAAATGAAGTTATGTGCATATCATGCCAAGTGTATAACTCAATATCAAGTTTAATGTTTTTAAAATGATAAAAAATAACCTGAGGCATGCACTGTAAATCAGAGGCAGCACTTATTTCAGCAAGATTGATTTGCTCATGTGAAAAGTATTGCTAGAACCACTGACTTTCCCATGGATTTTTCTTGGCTTTGGGTTTGGGTTTGGGTTTGGGTTTGCGTTTGCGTTTGGGTTTGTGTTTGGTTTGGTTTGGTTGTTTGTCTGTTTTTTTGTTTTGTTTGTGTGTATGTAAAGCTAATTTGAAATTTACTCATCGAATAATCAAAATAAGTTTTGGGAGATAGTGATGAATATCCACTAGGAAAGTTTTAGTAAGGAGATTTTTGTTCTCAGAAAATACTATTTTCCTCAAACTAGTCCTTTTGCTGTGATGAATTGGCTTTAATGAAATACTCTAGGAAAGATTCCCAAAACTTGGCTAGAATATCTGTCAAGGAAGAGACAGGTGATACCCTGGAATAATAAGTGACCTGGTAGTAAGGACATTTAACTGACATGTAGAAGTGGATCCAGAAGAACTGGATTAAATTAGTTCCCTGAAGGATTTAACACTTTCATACTTTATGTGTCCTATCGATTTAGTTATTCAGAGGCCAGAGTCACAGTGCAATGTATCTTTACCACCCAGGAATTTTTCTAAAATTCAAAATGTTTTGGTGAATTGGAAACAGTATTTCCTAGTCATTCCTCCCTGTGAGGAAACGAAGGTAAATTTTCTTACAAGATTGAATATGACAGTAGACCATATTCTGATGGGTTTAATATGTATTTTAAAACACAGCGTAATTTTAAAATTAAATCAGATTATATGAAACTTCTGCCAAGGAATCGATCATGCAGTGGTTTTATTTGTAAACCACATATTGGTGCCATTGCCTTAAAAAACGAGAAAGAAGAAACAATTTTATCTTGTTGTGAGTAGTACATAACTCTAGAATGAAACCTGTATGTTCCTGAAACCCTATGACTTGGGTGAGATGTGTTGTTTTTATAAACTGAAGTATATTTAATCAAAATAAATTTGTTTTAGTTGCAGGTAGCTGTACTACACTCCATCAATGTAATGAGACCACAGTTGAACTTAATTAATGTTACATGGATATACTGCTTCCTTTGCAACTTCTGGTTGTACTAGTAAGTGCAAATAGCATTGACGGATGATAGACGTAAACTTTCAAAATGGGCTAAGAAATAATGTTCGGTTGTAAGTTGATCCTTTGGAGAGAAATTTCAGTTTTAATTCTCAGGCAAGTAGCAAGATTTACTGAAAAACCCCATGCAAAATCAAAAAAAATCACCTTGAATAATAACCTCAGGGTAAAATCTGTAAAGGTGAAGAATTTGCCTGAATTTCTGAAGATTTAGACCATTGACTAGAAGATTTGATTCACTCTGTATGAGACTAGCGTTTTGGAAATTGAAAGCTTTGGTGGATCCTAGTTCAGTATGTCAGTTCCATACTGATGTCATTGAAGTCAGCAGGAATTTCGTTGTTAAAGGGTATCTCCTTTTTTTGGGCTTCTTTGTCATTGCATATTGCAAAGCATTTTACAAGTCTAAAAATAAGAAAAAACGTTCTAAACATGTAGAAAAAACAAAGGGTTTTGGGAATAAACTGGAGACTCTCTAAATATAGAGATCTTGATCTGAGTTAGTTGCCAAGTTCGCTCTAAAGCAAATAGAAACACATAATTAGAACAAGTGATTTGACTGACCTATTCTTGGCATCTTCTTCAGCAGATGAACTGAACCCTATCTATGCCTAATCCTCTTCATTTTAATTATACTGGAATCTAGGCTGCTGTAGATGTTGACATGTTGAAAAAACTTTAGGGAGCTCTCCAATCAGAAAAGAGCTACCTGGTTGCTTTTGGAGATGGTAACTGAACAGCAATGTTTTAACTTGCATGTTTGGAGTTAGAGGTGTAAATCCCTAAATCTAGTTAGCATTGTGTCTCTCAGCTGAATGAAGCTGCTGTTAGACTGTTGCCTAACTCAGAAGTTCTGAGTAAATGATTTAGAACTAGGGTAGAGGACTTGATATTTCTATCACCCTAATTCTGTCCAACTTCTAGATTAATTCACTTCTAATTAGTCTGAAATAGTGATTAGAGTGAATGCGTTGACTGTAAGACCTCTGACTGCTGATGTCTTCTACAAGAAAAGTACCATTAAGGGTAAGCTTCAAAAATTAGTTTCCTCTAAAATTTGTTATAAAAATATTTACCTCCTTATTGTGATGCTTCATCTTGCACCTTCATTTTTCTCCATTGGATAACTGCCTCTGCTGATTCAGTAATTAAAGAATGTCATCCCACACAAGAGGGGTTAGAACTAGATGATCTTTAAGGTCCCTTTCAACCCAGGCCATTTATCTAAAGAGCAGTTGAACACTGGACCAAGCCAATCTTATATGTGTTCAAGGAGTGTTGGACAATATTCTCAGGCCCATGGTGTGATTCTTGGAGTGTCCTGCATAGGGCCAGGAGCTGGACTCAATGATACCATGGGTGCCTTCTAACTCAGCATATTATATGATTCTATTATTATATTAACAAAACATTGAGAAAAAAGTTCATTACCAAATAAAAAATTACAAAGAAAATGTGATTTTTCAAGCACTTTTGCACTCTTTTCAAGATTGTAAATGGACATACTTGGGAAAAATTTCTCTTTTTTCTTATTTTTTTACTTTTTTTCTTTTTAAATATTAATACAGTGTCGTGGTTTGAAAAGTTTGGAGGGTCTAGCTTTTTGGGTGTGGTAGGGGCCAAAGATGGCTCCTGTAAGGACCTTCCAGAAGCTCCCACAGCTGTCCAGTCAGGGCCTATCTCTGATGGCTCCTGGAAGACTGATGTGCTATTTTCCACAGCTGGGCCAATTAGGAAGGACAGAAACGCCTCTGCGACAGTATATTTAAGAAGCAATCTCTGTAGTACGCAGGCGCGCGCCATGTAGCCATGTAGTCATGTAGTTAGTAGATTAGGCAGGGGAGAAGGAGTACAGCAAATAACTAGGAAAAACAACTGAAA
>VZRZ01002931.1:35060-56947 GCA_013398175.1 Climacteris rufus
TTTGGGCGGGCTGCGTGCCAACTTCTGCAAACCATGAGACGGTGCCAAAGGAGAGAGAGAGAGAGACCCCTCCAGGTATAATTGCTAAGAAGAGGAAACACCTGAGCATCTGAGGACTAAACTCATTAGAGATAAAACCCCCTCCCCGGGTTCCCCTTATGATCTGTGAGGTTTTTGGGGAAGGGGGAGGGGATGGGAGGATAGCAGAGAAAATAATGTTTGGGAGATGTTCCTTTGTTTTTGCTTGCTCCTTTGACTCTGTAATAAATTCACTTTATCACTTAGAAGCTCTGACCTTGTCTCAGCCTGATTTTGCTCCTCTACCAGCATTTCTTATCATGGGTTTAGTAACACAGTTCAATTTGGAAGGCGGAAAAAAGCAGTCCTAGTGGGGCCTTGGCCACTGGCCGGGGCTAAACCACTACATACAGGATTAATGAAAAATCTTAAAGAGAAAAACCTTAGAGATTTTGCCTACCAAAATTTCTTCATAGTTTACATCTCTTCCTTTCCTAAAAAATTGTGTGGTCCCCTGGTGTGTTTTTAAATCATTAATTGATAGCTTTTATCATATACAAAATAGCAAATACATAAATACCCAATACTTTAGCAAGTGTGAGTTATGCTGAAAATATTGACTTGAATTACAATTAGGTGAAATATGGTGGTTCATTAAGCAAAATGGTCTATTTATAATCAACTGAAAGGATGTATGAAAACACAGTGATATAACTTGGATGATGTACACAGCTTATAGATGATGACACTGATGTTGCAGGGCAGAGCTTAAGTAGGATCAGGTTTATCAGCTATAAATGCAAGAAAGGAAAAAAGATCCTTTACAGACGAAACTTCACTGTCCTTTTCTTTCTCATATGAGTAACAAAAAATTCTATTTGTAGCTGTAATTTCTGACTTCGATAAACCAGAGTGCCATATTACTTTGATTCAGTTTCCCTGCAAGAAAGGAAGGATGAACCCATAAAAAGAGATTACTTCTAACTTTACGACCAGATATTTACAGAAGAACAGGAAAACATCTGTTTCCTCTGAAACTGTCCTCTAGTCCGCAGAGCTGCTTAGGAGGAAATATGTACTAAATCCACAGAAGGACATTTAAATACCTTGTTTTCAAATGCGGTGATCCATTCCCTAGCCCCTCTGCTCAATTCCTTGAAACTAGAGCATTGGTCTAGGTTTCTAGAATGTACTGGAGAAACCGGATCTCATTAGCAGAATACACCAACATCTAAAGAAAACATACCATTGTTTGTTCATCTGATCAGAATGGTGGGTTTAAAAAAAAACTCCTCTTGTCTTCATTCATCCGTGGAAGTAGGGCCATGAGAATGGTGAAGGGCCTTGAGGGGAAGCCTTGTGAGAAGTGGCTCAGGTCTCTTGGTCTGTTCAGCCTGCAGAAGGGGAGACTGAGGGGAGACTTCATTGTCATCTTCAGCATCTTCACAAGAGGAAGTAGAAGGGCAAGTACCAATCTCTTCACTCTCATGACCTGACTCAAGAAAATGGCCTGAAGCTGAGCCAGAGGTTTAGGTTGAATACCAGGAAAAGGTTTTTCACCCAGAGGGTGGTTGGGCACTGGAACAATCTCCCCAGGAAAATGGTCACAGCACCAAGACTGACAGAGCTCAAGAAGCATTTGGACAATGCTCTCGGGCACATGGTGTGACTCTTGGGATTTCTTGCACAGGGCCAGGATTTGGACTCAATGATTCTTGTGGGTCCTTTCCAACTCAGCTGATTCTATGATTCTATGCAAAAATGAAAATGTGAGAGAAGCTTTTTAGAGTCCATTGGCCAGATCACTCGGAGATAATTAAAAACCTACCTTCTAATCCAATTTGTTTTTTAATATAATGGAGGGATATAAGGTATCAGAAAGTTTTGGGCAGTTCATTTGAGGCATACATTTTAGATTTTGACAGCTAAATAGAAGCTAAGGGAGTAAAAACTTTTGATAGGTCTATGTATCAGCTAAAGAATAGGTACACTTCATCTTGCTAATTACTTCAAAGGAAAGTAAATGTAAAACCAAGCTACAGCCCACCCAACACTGAAGAGGATGATGGGGCTAAGAAACTACTGTCAGATCCTCAGCAGTTCTTTACTTATTTTTCTCTGCACACATATGATTATACAGTATCTTACAAAGAGCTCTTACATGCAGAACAATAGATGAAGCACTTCACAGTATTTGCAAACTGTAGCAGCCCAAAGCTGCTGCCTGGAGCTGCTTGTGTGAATGTCCTTCTTTGCCATGGAAGGCATGAAAAACAATAAGATAAGCACCTGTTGTTGTGAGTCCGGGTATGATATGTTTTGAATTGGGCGGTGTAGAGCCCAGCCAACCATACTGGGGGGTGCTTGGATTTTAGCAAATCATCTACCTGGGTTCCTACTATATAAAATGGGAATAGGACAATAAATGGGGCTTGCTCGCTCGCTCGCTTGCTCTCTGCTCACGACAAACCAAGCTGTGTGCCGTGTCTTTATTGCCGCTATTGCCACAGCAAACAGACTTGTGGGATTACTTCCTCCTGCCTTTTCACCATGTGTGAGATTTACTGATTACACTGGATTTTTTTATCTTAAAAAAAAAAAGACAGATGTAAAGACTAGACTTTAATTTTAGGCTTAATTATTCATTTCCTTATAGCCCCCTCTCTTTATCTTAACATTTTCATTAATGTTTTCATCAGTCCTTCATTTAGAAAAATTGCTTAATATTCCAGTCTGTAATATAGCAGCTATAAATGTATTCCTCTATTTATCCAACCACAAAAGAAGAACCTAATTTGATGCAAAAATCAGCAGCAAATTAGGAACTTTCACTGTCATCAAACAAAGGAAGAGGAATGGACAGGAAAATAAAGGGCTTCATGGTTACTATTCTTTCCCAGCAGATAAGACATCTGAACTCTATTTAATATTTAATAGTTTATTCAAAGTACAATAGCAGTAGAAGAGATTAAGAACATTCTGCTATATTAAATAAAGTAATAGTATTAGTGTGTTTTCTTTAGGTACGGATTTAAATATCTGCATGCAAAGAAAGAATGTGAATACAGGTCTTCCACAGAGAGGAAGAAAAAGAAGTAAATAGGATAAATAATAAAAAAGGAAGTTGTACAACATCTTCTCTTCCATTAGTATTCCCTTTCTTCCCAACTTTTTTTTTAAAAAAACAAAACGTAAATCTTTCATGAGCTCTGAAATAATTGCTATTGTATTAGGATATGTTTGTATGGAAAATTGCCTTTTAATTCTAGGTCAATGTAAATAAATTTTATAATATTTTATATTTTTATCAGCTTCTCTTTTAAGACCTCAAGTCAGGCAGATGCATATCTTTTACCACCACAGACATGGAAATGACTGTCTCTTTTCTTTTTTCTCTAAATGTATTATTTCTGACTTCTAGCATTTTTCCCTAGATAATACAGTATTTGAGCATGATTCTTTCCTCTGGAAGACCAAGTCTACAATGTATTGTGGATAAGTGCATTAATTTTAAGAGTATGACTGCTTTCAGCAACTCTAAATCTTGTCTTAGTGAGCATGTGATTACTGATAAGTAAAGTAATGCAATATCCTCAAACAAATTTATACTGTTTTGTTTTCAGAGAAAAAAAGCTTCAACGAATACAAAAAGATTATTAAAAGCTATTGAAAGTCTATATTTAAAGGCTTTGTTTTTGTAATAGGAACAGGAAATTTCTTGGGATTTACATGGGGATTTACCCATCCAGTCCCATCCTTCCCTCCAATGTCCTTCTCACTTTTTTCACAGAAAGAAAGTACCTATTAAGATGTAAGAATATTTAATGGATACATACAGTTATTCGGAGCAGGGATCGGGGTGAGGGGGTGGCAAGGGAAGAGGAGTTTCTGGCTGGTTGGTCAGCTGATTTAGATTAGTTTTTTGTTGGGTTATTTTGCAACAGATAATTTTTGGTTAAACCAAAATAATGATACAGTGAGTAAACCCTGCCATAATCTGTGAGATTTCGACAATGTATAGCAGTTATTGTAAATCACAGAACTGCTTGATGTCTTTCACCCAAGATATATCAAGATACACACTTCCATTTGAATGTGCTTACTATCTTACTTCCCCAGGCTCTCACCACATCTGCTAGGAAAATTAAAGTAAATGAAAGAATGAAAGAAAATTAAAAATTACTGGTCACCTACAACACAAAGGGAAGCAAATTGTTTGTTATAGAAATCAGCCATGAGGGTGGCACAGATTGAAATGAAAATAATTAAAATCTGGCCTTCTACAACAAGTTTATTAAATTTTAAGTCATTGTTATAATAGCTCAATAAAAAGCAGACCTGGCTACATCTGATGTCAATTAAAAACAATGATTTATCTGCAATGGATAATAGGTGAGTAGGAGCAAGATTTTATTTCATAACTGCAGTCATTTATTTCATTTGAAACTCTTGAGGATTGTAAAAATATTTCAGAACAGATAAAGGGACAATGATAAGGCCAGTATATAACCACTGACAGTACAGCTTGTGGGAGAAATGAGACTCCCACAAGAGCAATAGTTGGATATTGGACCTATCACTTCTGAGTTAGTTCAAGCCAGACCAGGTCAGTTATACAGTACTGCTTAAGTTCCTCTGCTTA
Source organism: Climacteris rufus (assembly GCA_013398175.1). NCBI lineage: Eukaryota > Metazoa > Chordata > Aves > Passeriformes > Climacteridae > Climacteris > Climacteris rufus. Next base: position 39,721 of record VZRZ01002931.1, read on the forward strand.
ATGTACCCATTCATTGTAATCTGCCCAATAAATACTGTGTTAAAATTCCACTGAAATTTTCAGTGCTATCAAATGTCCAATTAGATGTAGCTGAGTAGAAATTAATTTCCAACCCATCCTGCCTCAGTTTCCCGTGTAATAACACCAGTTTACCTCACCTGCAGAGCTGAGAAAGAGACGTCCTCTATGGGGTGCTTCCACCTGAATGATGGGCAAAAATCCTTACTCTGATCCTCCCTTCTCTGTATCGGGTCTTCTATGGCCTCCGTTTCGAATTTCAAAGAGTGATTTCCCTCAGCTTAACCAAGGCATATGAAACTACACGAGGCTGTTCAGAAAAAGTGAACAGTAGTAGGAGGGTCATTTGTGAAAGAGACAAGGCTTTCACACAGACTAGAGCAAAGTTGTACAGCTTAAATATAGAAATGGATGTCTATAATTTAGGCTTCATGCTGTATAGTTTTCTTCAAGTGTGTCACACAGATATATGCATGTACATATGCACAGCCAAACATGCATGAACATTAATGCTCACTACACCCCTTATGCTTGTACTTTCCATGGGCTAATTTCTGAAGTGTGAGAAGAGACAGAAAGACAATACTTGGCTTAAAAAATTAAATAAATTGAAAACTTCAATAATGTGCAAAATTATATTGATGCATTTGTATTTAGTTAATTTCTTTCTTTAGAAGTAATTCTACATATGGAGACTGATTATGGAGAAAGGTCATTTTACACATTTAGTACAAACCATGTCCTTCATTCTTTTTCTATCTCATCCCAAGGAGTAGTCTCAGTGCAGAGGCCTCTGCTTTAATATTGATCTCTTTTTTTTTGGCCTGGAGGAATCCGTATTTATTAATCTGTTTCTCAGCAATAAGTGTACAAATACGCTGAAGGAGAACATTTTATTTGCTGAAGGAGAACATTTTATTTTCCATTGTTTGAGAACCTTTCTGTGGTGAGTTGACCTTAGCTGGCTGTCAGATGCCCACCAAGGGTCAATCCACCACACTCTCTAGTTTTCTTACTTTAGGTATTCAATAATTACAGTGAGAGAAGATTGTTTAGCTAGTACATATATCAAATCTGTCCCTGTAGTCTAGACAGCCATAGGTTTTATTGTAATTGCTATAGTTCAAAGTTCATATCAGACACTTTCTTAAAATTGTTTTTCTTAGCAATTCTTTAAAAATATCACTTGTATTTCATTTCAGATACTCTAACAGATAACTTTAGTTTGTTCATCTAGCCATTCCAACAACATGGGGAGGGGAAGAGAGGAAAATGGGTAAATCAAGGTAATACAAAATTAAGCTATGTCATAGTTCCAAAAGGTTTAGCACCAGATCACTACATCTAGTGTGCCCCTTGCTCAGCAGAAGTTACAAACATACAATATTTAAGCCAGTAAGTATTTTTTTGATCTCAATTAATTGTGCCTGGCTGTTTCAGCTTACATTTCAGAATATCGTTCAGCTTTGATCTAGAGACACGAAAGGCTTACTTTTACTCCTTTTTTTTTCTACAATAATGACTGTGTTGCATTTAGAACTTATTTTCAACACAATCAGTCCTTTACTTCCTTTAAGAAAAATAAAATAGACTAAGTCTCCAGTTTCTCAAATGAATTAAATTTCTCTGACTTTCAAAATAAATTTGTGATTTATCTACCTGTCTCTCATTTTAAAATGACCTTTAAAAATATAACACCACAACTGGATGCAATGTTCCAGCACTGTTCTGACTAATGCTTTGTACAGAATAATATTATTTCTCTATTTCTATTTTTACTTTTCTGTTTATATAACAACAACAATAGAAAAAAACAAAAAAACAAACCTAGGCTTTTTTTCTTGCTTTTTCTTTTTCTATTTAATTTCTTTATGGCATTACATTGAAGTACAAGTGGTACTGTTTATACATTTGTGTTTTATTAAAGAGCAAGAAAACTAAAACTGCTAATAAACTCCATCATTAAATGGCATTTTCTCACTGAAGAATTTTTGCCTGACATCTGTCATTAAGGGGTAGTAAACGCATTAACTTTAGAAATTGCTAAAGTTGTTTTATTGAAATCACATACTGCTAACTTTTGAAGTTCATAATTCAGTTAAAAGTCAAATATCTTAAACTAGTTTGACTGTTACATCTTGATGTCACAAAACCTATAATTTAATCAAAGAGTAAGTTCATGTTCACTGTGTTCAAAAGATCATTTCTGCTTTCATTAATTGCTAGGTATTCTTATCTTTTAATTCACAGAGTCATATAATGGTTTGGGTTGGAAGGGATCCTAAAGATTACCTCATTCCAACCTTCCCTGACATAGGCAGGGACACCTTTCACTAGACCAGGTTGCTCAAAGTCCCATCCAACCTGGCCTTGAACACTCACAGGAATGGACCATCCACAACTTCTCCGGGCAACCTGTTTCTGTGCCTCACCACCCTCACAGTACAGAATTTCTTCCTAATTTCTAGTCTAAACCTGTTCTCTTTCAGTTTAAAGCCATTCCCCCTTGTCCTATGCCATTGTAAAAAGTCACTCTCCAGCTTTCTTGTAGGCCCCTTTTAGGTACTGGAAGGTGCTCTAAGGTCTCCGCAAAGCCTTCTCTTCTCTACGCTGAACAACGCCAGCTCTCTCAGTCTGCCTTCATAGGAGAGGTGCTCCAACTCTGTGATCAACTTAGTGGCCCTCCTCTGGACTCACTCTAATAGGTCCATGTCCTTCTTATACTAGGGGTCCCAAGTCACTATCATGTTAGTTGCAAAACAGATTTTTCTTTCTTTTACCTAAGTTTTATACATTATTTTACTTGTAAATATTTTGGTCATCAAATCTAAACTTTCAAAATATTGGTATAAAATCCGCATTCTTCTAGTTACTCTGTGATTTAAACAAATTAACCAGCAACAAATCTAGAAAAAAAGGTTCAACTCTGGTATCTGTTGTTCAGTATTCTGTTTGGTATGGGAATAAATTCTAATACTCACGAAATACAGAATATAATTTCTTTCCCACTCACACATTACCAGATGAATGAGAATGTCTCTCTCTACTGAAGTTCAATAGATAAAACATTCTTTTATGGAAAAGCAGTGGTTCAAACCCCAGACATAGAGACAATGTTCAAAGACTGCAGGTGAAATGAAGACTTATTATTGAAAAGCTACAACAGTACCCTAGAGTATCTCTGTGCCTCTCGGTGGAAAGAAGAACCAGTTTTTCCTCTAGAAGTTGTTTTTGTATCTGTGCCTTAAAAACTAATTTTCAGACTAATTTTTTTTTACAAATTTGAGCTAAGTTGAAGTTACCAAGTTGGGCTAATCGTTGGGTGTCCAAACTCACTATTTAGTAGTTGTATTCTCAAAGGAAAATGCATCTCACTGAACCCAAGAAATTCCTACCATCATTTTGTTGGTTTGTTTTTATTTAATGGTCTACTGCAATTTTATTCATTGTCCAACATTAATAATAATTAATTGAATTTTTACAGCAGCATCTTTATTCTATCCTAGTTATGTCTCACCTCTACCGGTGTCTCACCTCTTCCATAAGTTAATTTCTTTACTCCTGGGACCTTCTGTTCTTAAGCATATGCCAGAAGTTTCACTGCAGCACATATTTATCTTTCAATCTTCAGCTATATTTATTACCTGAAAGAGGTCACAATCATCTCATTAAGAAATAATGAGAGACCATACCACTATATATCAAAGAAAAAAACCTTTCTGAGAAGTCAAAGGAGGGTGAACATATTAATGAACTAATATATAGGAAACTTGGACCTGAAGTGGTATTCACTCAGAGCCATAGGCATCAGTCCTTTAAGCAACAGAAAAAAAATCCATGTCCATCTGGGCCTATATTTTTTTGGACTTTTTTCTCTTTTATTTACACATGAATTCTTTAAAAACTTAAGCTTTTTCTTTTTGTATTTTATTTTACCCACAGTTGTTCATCTGATAGGTTTTGGTACCTTCTCTGCTTTGATTTCTGCTAATACTTTTTGCTCTATTAATTTTTTTTTGGCCACTATAGCAACTTGTTTCATTGCTCCTAGCTACATCTAATTTCTTGGTATTGTTTTACATATTTTCCTTCTTTTTTTTTTTTTTTTTTTTCTTTTTTTTTTTTTTTGGCGATGGGCAGAAGAGGAAGGGAAGGTATATGAGGTTCAATAAAAAATATTAATGGCTTCTTAAAAATATCTGTAAAATACTTGAGGATCCAAATTTCAATGAAGTATGGCCTAATGCAAGTTACTATTTCTAATAAGTCATTTAAGTTTGATCATTAGAGGAAGTGCTCAAAAGGGCACTTCCTTTTACTGTCTTTAAAAAATTTCAGATAGTTCAAATTGTTTACTCTGCCTATATTTTTATTTTTTAGTTCATAACAGTTAATGGAAAGTGACCCAATCCCCATAACATTGTGCAAAAGTTTTAAGTAGCTTCTTGTCAGTCGTTATCTGAAAAAAGTTTGTAAACAATGCATGTCTTTTGAGGACCGGTTTCACATATCAAATTGTTTTTTTTCACCCAGATCACCTTGTAGAACACTCAATTCAAAAATAGCCTGAATTCAAGTAAATAATTTCTAAATACTGTTTTACAATAAAAGGAAATAATTTCTCAATACTGTTTTACAATAAAAATAAAATATCTCACCTAGTTTTGCATATTGCTTTCTGATACATGCTGAAGAGGCAATGATGTGTAAGCTGTTCTGCTCTGTTTGACGCATGCAATAGTTCAAAATCTTACCAGCAATCTGTGCATCTTTATTAGGCTAGAAGGAATTTTTTTTTACTCCCCTTCTGAAGATTTACACATACTGGTTTTGTAATTCCCACATAGTATTTCTTATCACATGCACAGCTTCCATTGAGGAACTGCAAACTCAGCACACTGCAATCTATCACTTGCAGACTTCAGAAGACAAAGTAGGAAAGAGACTCCTTTCATTGCCTCTATGGCTGCTATATTTCATTCTTTTATGATTTGTGGGTTTTCATTTTTACAAACAGCAAGTGACACAGCAAAAACCTGTTAGTTCCATGAAATGTAGCTGTTCTCTCACCTCAAAGAAATTTGATTCCATAGTTAAAAAGATTAAATAAAATAGCCCAAACTAACACACAAATTTCCTTAATTGGAAAAGTAAGTTGTCTCAGCATATATAGAGATTTCACACGTGGCACCACTTTAGGAGTGTTTCCCATGCCCTGTAACTGGGGTACACAATACTTGTTTGTCTCTTGTTCTAGTACATAGTTGAGATTCACTCTCTTTAATTTCAGATATTTAACCAAGGTGCCTCTGCAAGGGCTCTGCTGTAACGTCTTTCTAGTGTGAACTGAGAGCAATGGAGGTATGTCATAAGCCATCTGTGTTCCTAAAAAGAGACTTGTAGAGTTGCCTTAATTAGACCAGCAGTCTTCAGTGTGTGTACTCCCAAATTGCTTACACAGATCTATGACATTTAGATTACATGAATCTGTGCTGGGAATCACTCACAACTTTGTACTTCTGGATGTTGCTAACACTGAAATCTCTGCCTTCACTAGTTTTTAATTTCATTATATCACAAATCAAAGTTTAAAAGTGTATTTGGAAAATGACAATATACTATCACGCTCTGAAAAAAATATTAAAAGAAAAAAATTGAATGCTCTGTAATGGCCCTACAATTCTGTATCATAGCTGATCATAACAGAAAAAAAAGGCATTGTTTTTTAACAGTGCAGTTTTTATTCTAGAAGATAAAATCAGGAAAAAAAAATCTTGTGGATTTTGTTCCAGTGTTTTGCAACTGATAGAAACTTTGTTGATTAACTTATTTGTCCAATGCATTCAGACAAATAAAATTACTAGTGGATAGATGTTGAGAATCAGTATCAAAGACAATAGCAAATGGAATTTACAACCAATACAAATATCCTGACCCTGTAATATTTCATTTTTGATACCTTCAAAACAGCTGTAGTGGGGATGGACAATATTGGTTGGTTTGATTTTTTCCATATTAAACTATAGTTTAATATGAATACTTGAATACTTTTAAACTGGATTGACATTAGTCAGAGATGAAGCTACTCACCTCCTGAATGGACTGCAGCAAAGACTGAGGATGTGTCCTGTGTGCATACAGTTGAAGGTACTGACTAGTTTTCACTGTGTCTGAGCATACTGAAAAACATCCTTGACGAGCTTAATACATTAGTTACATTAGGTTGAACTTTCAAGATTACTTCAAAACATTTCTTTTTCCTTCATGTTTCCTTCCTTTACTGCTTTTTCTGATATTTGCATATCTATTTTTTTAGGTGCCCAACTTTATATACGATGTTTCAAAATTCACAGAGAAGTCAGTTAAAGACAAGCATCCTTGTGTTTTCTGTTCAGCTGAACTTACCTTGGTAAACAGAAATAAAGAACAGAGAACACTAATACAACTATGTGGCCTTTGTTTTTCTCTTATGACTTATAATGGAAAAATAAAAGACATTCTCAAAATGAGTAGATGACTTCTAGAACTTCTACACAGATATGCAAGGCAGCCATTTGAGAAAAATTCTGCAGGATGTACACTGTATTAATACGGTGGTTTTTCAGACCCATCTTGTCCTACTGTAATGGAATGTTTATTATATCCATGAAGATTAAGGTTACCCTATCATTACGCACTTTAGGAAAGTAAGGACAGAAGCATGTCTGCTACTTGCCTAGAGTTGTAAAAAAAGTTCTCATTACATTAATAGCATTCACAGGAAAAATTATGTCAAAGTATCAGCTTCTATTTTGGCTGAGAAGATGGAAATATTTGTAATAATGTTTATGTCCCAAGTTAGCAAAAATGAATGCACCCAACATAATAACACTACAGAAAAGCACCATGAAAAGAGAATGCTGTTATCATAACGAAACAGACACTTTAAAAATATTCTACTCAAAGCATTGATTTCTGAATACAATTGTGACCTGCTGACAATGTGAATCAGTTTCTCATGTATTTAATGTTAGCACATTGTGTCAGGGAATCCCAATCCTCTGCAACACACTCGCATCCTTACAGGTTAAGAAAATGATGAGATATTGCTGAAAGAAGACTCTTAACACTGTTGATGATAAAAATCCAGTAGATCCAGAAAAATTGTTTTTATTGTTTCTGACCACTTATTTTTGTTTCCCACATGCAATCTTAGCAAAGGGCCCTTTCATTTTGAATGCATTTATTTATTCTTGTTGTCTTCTGTTCTTTTCTATTTCAGTCTATCCTGAAGTAAAACACATTGTGAGAAGCAGTTCTGCTTTGTACTGTCAGCCAGACCCTTTGTAAATTCCTCAGAAATTAGTCTTAGACAGAGGATGACCAACTTTAATCCCATAAATGTCTTGAGATTGTGGTTTTAAAGGATTACAGCATGAATAAAGGTAATAGGTTTGAAATTATTCTGAGCTTTGAGGAGACTGTTACCTCTGAAAATGATCTAGGGTAACTTTATTCTTTCTTTATTGTGTGAATACCAAAATCTGCTCATCTAGGAGGAAAGAGCCCAGAATTGTGTTTTCCCTGGTTTTCTCACCCCTCAACCATCACTGATTGATTAAAGAAAAGTTTTGAAAGTGTTTGGAGCACCATTTCAAGGCCAAGTATCTCCAGTTTCATGGAATGCTCCTCTAGCAGACAAGCATGATTGTGTATCCTCAGCTTTGGAAGATTTTGACATTTGAGTCTTTGTATTAAAAACAATAGCTTAGTTTCCAAAAGAAGGCTAGAGAATGTCCTTACCAAGAGACATCTTTAGGATCAGTTCCAAACACACAACTGAGAACACCTGAAAAGTAACGAAGCTTTCTCACCTCCTCAGCATTGAGTGCCCTGACATCATATAAGTCAAAGGTACATCTTTTACTGTGTCCTATAGGAATGAATTGCATGCAATACTACATGGGATGAATTTAGGTTTCGGAGCTCATAATTTAGTTAAGATAGTGGTTACATTTTAGGCTTGCAGGTCTTTTTTTTTGTCTCTGATACTAAGTATCAGATGCCTCTGACCTATGTTTTATGTTCACGTTACATTCGGTCAAGTTCCGCTCAGTGGAGTTGAAAGGCTGATACACTTGCTGTGCCACCACCAGTGGCATGTGCATGCCTATCCATAATTTCCTCATGTCATTTTAGGTGCTTCTTTGCTCTCCTGGCACCTAGCCACTACTCTAGAAAGGCACAAGATTTCCTGACAGTACCGTGCAGAAGCTTGAGATACTCAAGGGCAATCCAGATAGCACTTGATACTAATTTTCAGAGCAGCTAAACCTTGCCCAGAATTCCTGCTCTAGAGCAAACTGAAGCACTCTCTAATTCTGTTGACTGTGCTGATGAAACACACAGATCATAGTGGAAGCTTATACTCTGAGCTCAGTGGTCAACACCTGTGTGTAGACAATTCAACACAGATGTGCAAATATGGAGATGAATCACACCAAAGACTCAATTCAACACATATGTGTGTATACTGAAAACCTAAAATATCCAAAGCATCTGCACCGAGCTGACATATATTCATACGTTCATTGAGAGAAAGCCTGCACTCCAGATGTGCAGCTGGAGGCCAGGTGGGATACCTTAAGGCATCTCAAGTAGCATTAGCTGCTGACACAGGTAGAGGAATCAAGCTGCCACTCCTGTTTTGCATAAAGAGGTAAAAGCTCTTACCTCACTGTCTTGCTCTGAGGATTAATACGTAACCCAAACTTTGAAGATGGAAAATATGACAAAATAGTTAGGACAGTGGATTGAACTGATATTGCCAGGGCTGCTGGGAATAGCCAAACATCTGACTTGATGCTTAAAATGCAAATCCTCTTGATTTGAACACAGTTGAAATGATTCTGTATAATGCATTTCAGTTAAATGTTTGCTACTTACCAGCAGTGTTAGCTAGAAACACGAAAACCTGCAACTTCAACATGTAAACCTGTATGTTTTTAGAAGCAATAGAATAAATGGCTGAATGCATCATAAATGATTCAACATTCCTTCATTCAGAACAATGTTTTCTTAGCACCTGTTCAAACTACTCTCATCAGAAAAAATTAAGAGTTGAAATCTGGCCTTTAAAATTAATTCTGTGATGAAAGTAAAATGCAAATATAGCAGAAATCACTGAAACATTCAGTTAGAACATACTAGAAGATTATGCAGGTTATCAATCCGTGGTATAAGAATGAGAGTATTTTTCTCATCCATAATGTGAAAAACAGAGCTGTGTAACTTTACATTTGTTTGTGAGCCAAATTCCTTGAATCCCACAATCTCAGAATGCAGATGGCAGTTTTATCTTATCTGCTGGTTCAGTCTGATACAGAGAGTGAAAAGGAAAGAGCAATGCTGCCTGCACAGGTATTTTTGCATGTTTTAACTCAGAAAACTAAATTATGACATGTTGCAAATAACTTGAAATTTCATAATTTTGAGGAACATTTGGACCTTACTTAGATTTCAAATAGTTTCCTCAAAACATTGTTCACATTATTAAAATAAAACATAAATTTTCCTGCAACTTTTATCTCTCTGAGCAACTACTACTCATATAAAAAGTATAGGATCCTACTCTATAGGAAACGGGGCTGCTAAATATCTTTATTTCCACCATAAATTTCACTAGACGTCTCCTTTAAACTCAAATTATTTTGGTAATGGAGATAAACATGCTTAGCTCCTCCACCTCCAGCTCTGAAGGAGAGTGGTCTAAATCAAACCTTTTAATTTCAGCTGGCTAATATTTAATTGTTTTGCATTTTTTTTTCTCTGTAAGTTGTATGGGTGAGACGAATATAGATAGAAACTAATGTCTGTGAGAAAATGCTGGGAAGCACAGTACAGCTGAAGGTAGCAATCAGCTTTCAGCATGGCTCTGATAATTCACCTGAATAATGAAAAGAAAGACTGCATATTAAGCTGATGATTTCTTTGTGGCAGAGATGCTGTAAATGTCCACTTATGCCAAACTGCAAGGTATTTTTTTTATACAGGCCACTGTTCCCAGAAAGTTCATTGCTTTGAACCAAGGGGCAAAATTCTAGTCATGGACAACCCATTACATACATGTGTTTGAGTATTTAAACAAAATCTTGCCAAAACAGCAGTTTGGGTCAGGAAATTTGCAATGAAACCCCAGTCAGTAATCAAGGGTTTGACATTGCTGTCATGGAGGCCAAGTTTTGCTAACACTGTACCTCTCGTTGGATGTCCTGCTAAGATAGTGGGAGCTTTTTATATTCTTCTCAGTGGACTCTGGAAAAGTTCTGTGTTTGAACCCTGACACTGAAAGATGGAAATAAAAGACCGTAAGATTGTTTTCTGAGTTTTGAAACAAGAAAAAGCAAAGTGCTCTAATTCCCCTTAAATCTTTTAGATCTCATCCTATATTGATATTCAGCCAGGTGTTAGGCTACTTTTACATCAAAACAGTAACTTCAAAGAGTTCTTTTAAAAAGAATAAAATGAAGGAGACAGAGAAGACTGACTTTGTCTGACCACTGCCACTGGGCTCACTGCCCATTTCTTGTCTTTCATTTTTTAATTTGTTAATTCTAATGAAAAAGTGTTTGCATGGCAAGTTCAGGAGCCTTTAGCAATACAAAACCTAGGACAATCTCATTTTTTATAAAAATGAACAAAGGGCACCCACTCTAAGATTGTTCAGGGGATACTGTAAATGAATGAGACATTTATTTTTGTGCCAGCTCAACTACCAGTGTCGACAAGATTTGCATATATTTTGGCAAGTGCACTGCACAAGGTGGTAATAAAATAGGCCTTTTATATCTGAGTCTAATTTACTTTACTTATACTCACTAAAAATGTCTTTTCATGTGAAAGGACTTTCAGTAAGGGATACTTTGGAGACAGCAACATCACAGAAATGTTTACTATACAGCCAGTAACAAGAATTTGACAACTAAGAAAGAGGATTTTTTTAGGAAGAAATTTCCAGGTTCTATGAATGTAAGACTCCTGTTTTGTCGTTTTTTCTTTTTTTCTGAATCATTGTTAGGCTCAACATTGCAAGCTTAAATATCATGCTTGTTACTTGTTAATAGCTGTAGGTTTTTTAAGTAACACAAAATACGGAGTAAAACGCCCAGCTCACTGCAGATTTTGACATTTTCAGTGACATTACCCACAGAAAAGCTACTCACAGAAGGCAAAAACGTGCCCTTTGAGGTCTTATTCAGTGTAAAGTCTTTTGCACAAGTAACAGTGTTGGTATGGCTAAAAGTGTGATTTTAAACCCATTTTCTTTAAATGTGTAGAAAATCATGAGTGAAATGCTTCATGAGCAGTACTTTGGTTTTAACAGGCTCATAACATCACATTTTATTGCTTATTAGGAACGTGCTTGATCTAAACAAACAAACAAAAAAGGCAACAAGAACAGCACGTTTAAACAAAGCTTAATCAAACAGGGTCAAGACTATGTATTTGCCAAACCTGAATAAAAGTATGTGTCCAGTGTCACATGAACGCACACTGAAGGATCAGCATTATGTTTTTATTGTGTTTCTTAAGTCTTGGGTTTGCTCCTGTTTAAACTTTCTTGAGAATATATTGGACTGCTAATTGAAATATGAGAACAGCAATGAAAAGAATCCTGTCTTTCAGTTACCTTGCCTCCTTACTGAAGAGAAAATGCAGAGTATCTAGCTTCAGCCCCACAGCAATACAGAGTATTTGTAACACTGAAACTGTTTCTGAAGATGTAATTTTTCTTCAGAGATTTAGAAACAATGTCTTTTTGTGGCAAATGCATTTCAGAAATACACACCATTTTCATATTTTGGTAACATGAAAATACAGGAAAGAGGTGATTGACCACAAAGCTCTGACAGGCTGAATTAATTTTTCATAAAACACAGCTACCAAATCATTCCTAAACAGAAAATTTTCTAACCTGAAGAAAACAGTGTTTTTCCTATAGCTGGAATGGCAAAACCTGGGTATTATGTTAATTCTATTACTTAGGCTAAGTGGAACCAAGATCTATTAGAAGCTCCAACATTTCAGTAGGTTCAAGGTGAAGTAATGTACCAGTCAGAGAGACAATAATCAAAAACTGCCTCAAATTTCATTCCATACTTTTAAAACAGGTATGAGCTGCCACACCACTTACATCAGCTGAAATACAATTGTCTTTGCTGGTAATTTCAAGAAGCACAGCACAGACTGTCATTAATGATTTTGAAGTGTACTAATTTGTGGAAGTATTATGACATGTCAGACAAGATAGCCAGCACGTAAGCATTTCTGAAAAATGTGTTTCTTATAACTGAAGTAATATTTATAATTAAAATTCTAGGAGAGATAAAATAAGTTATTATGAAAATATATAGCTTTAATTTGCAGACATATAAACACTTTTGGTACATTACAGACATATGATGCGAGAAATTAAAATAATAATTTTTAAGCATAACACTAATTTATCTTGTTCACACAGAAATTTGATTCAGTCATCATACAAAAGATAGTTCTCAGCTCTTAAAATGAAGTGAAAGTAATACATCACTGATAAAATTGCTGCTTTGTTGCAGAGGATACATAGCAAAGAATAAATTATTAAGAAAATATGCCACCAGTCTTACAAGTTAGATTTTGGATCTAATCCAAAATCAAAGCCAATGAAAAGGAGCCAGGAATGGCTGCCAAAAGTCAGAAAACAAGATCTTTCACATGACATACCAATCCAGAAAGGAGCAACAGTCAGAATAAAAAAGTCCTAGAATTCCTTAGGATGTGAAGTGATTTTTGTTTTCATCTGGCAGATCAGATTCAGAATAACACGTAAAAAAAAAAATCTATTACACAACCAAACTCATGGAGAACTACTAACAGATTGCTCAAAGTACAAAAAAAATCACCACTTTTGTGACAACTAAAGATTTACACATTCCCTTGCTTCCTTGCATCTGGCATGTTTATGACGATGAGCATGGGGCTCTGTCATTATTTGCTTTAGAAAATATTAAATATAATTTTTCCATAAAAATGACTAGCAGATTGTTGGAGCAAATGATAATGAGGATGAAATCTGAAGAAAAATGAATGATATGTCACAGCAGTTCAGATTCTCGTTAGAATATCTTGCATTCTTGCTCAACAGGAATTGCACTTCTTGTTAATGCCTCTTCTATCCTACTGTATAAGCTTTACTTGTGAGGTAATAAACATTCTGGTTTTCATTACTAGTGCATTTTAACATATTTATTCCTTTTATTATACATACATCGGGACAGACTTTTTTTTTTTTTTTTTTTGGTAGCAGCTAAACGTCTGTGTGCCAATAGGTATTTTATATTAAAATCAATATATTTAAAATATATTCTGTTTCTCTCATGGACAGTACCTTGAACAGTTCCCTGCTCAGGAGCATCTGATGCCCTCTCGTGGTTAAAAAGACTTTTAAAACTTGAGTTTAAAAGAAATGTCTTACCTTCCCCTTTTTTATGTTCACTGATCTTTTTGATTTATGAAAGCTGGAAATGATGTCCATGTTTTTATAGTCAGGATGCTAGCTGTTAGTTACTAACATTTCATAAAAAAGCTGTACACTGAATTTGAATTTAAAAAACTGTAAACAGCTATTTACAATTATAATATTAATAAGTTATAAATTAGCAGTCCTTCATTGCAACCTTTGTCAATACAACCTACAGCTAGGTGTTTTAGCGTTGTCCAAGGTTTTTCAGATGTTGGATTTATACACAAAGAAACATCAAATGTTAGAAATCTCCATTGGTTTCTTCTCCAACATGTGCAGGTTAATTCTTCCGTTTAATGGGATTTGTACTTCCAAGTTTTCATCTGCTCTGTGATGCTTTCTCCCTTTTCTTAGACAAATGTAAATTCCCATCCCTGTTACTAAAGCAATTGAACCCAAGCTTATTATTGAAAGAGCTACCAAGGCAGGCATGCAGGATGCTGACTCCATTTTTTTATGTGTAGGCTCTATGGATATTTGTGGCTGCTTTTCTTCTACACTGATATCAGGCTCCTTTCTTAACAAACTTTCAATGTAGCTCTCATTGCTAACAGTATCATTGACGAAAAGGTTCACCATGACAGTGGAATGGAGAGGTTCTGGGTAGCCGTGATCACTAACTTTTACAAGCAACCGATAGAGGCCATAGTCATTTTGCATCAATGACTCTTCCAAGGTGATGTTACCAGTTTTGGGGTCAATCCTAAATGACTCAGGGCGAGGGCCTCTTCTTCCTATGATACTGTAAGCTATGACTGCATTCATGCCAGCGTCCTTATCGACAGCATAGACCTCAGTGATGGGAGAGCCAGGAAGAGTGGAAGGAAGAACCAACAAATAAGACATATTAGACTGAGGAAACAAAACCAAAGGAGGGTTGTCATTTATGTCCAGAAGAAGGATAGTTATTTTTGCTGTAGAAGACAGGGCAGGATCACCGCCATCAACTGCTTCAATCCACAGAACGTAAGAGCTTTGTTGCTCCCTGTCCAGGGAGACTTTAGCTCTCAAAACTCCTTTTCCAGTATCTATGACAAAAATATCACTTCCGTTCAGAACTGAAAGGGCAACCCATCCATTTTGCCCTGCGTCAGCATCTGTGACACTTATAACTCCAATTTCACCAAAACCTGGAAAGTTTTCTGGCACGAAAAAGCTGAAATCCTTATTGATAAATCTTGGACTGTTATCATTTTTATCCAATACAGTGATGGTGACAGTTGCTATTGATTCTCTTGGAGGGAATCCAGAATCTACTGCCTTGACAGTGTATCTGTATTTCTCTTTTTCTTCTCTGTCCAGTTGTGTGGAAACGGTAAGGACTCCTGTGGTTTTATCTAAAGCAAAATAGGAAGGGGCATCAGGACCTAAGAAATAGGACACTTGTCCCCTTTCTCCACTGTCAGCATCAGTAGCATGCAGTTTGGTCAAAAAAGCATTGGGAACATTGTTCTCCTCAATGGACAATTCTATCAGCTGTTCAGAGAAAACAGGTGAGTTGTCATTGTCATCCAGAACCTGTACTTTGATTACTTTGCTGACATGAAATCCTTCTGAGTTCCATGCAACTACGGAGATTTCATACAGCTGCTGTGTCTCAAAATCCAAAGGCTTTGTGGTCTCCAACAGGTATTCATTGTTGTATGGCTTGTACGGTGAAAGTCTAAAAGGCCCATCACCATCCAAATAGCAACTGACTTTGTATTTCTCATCAGGGTCTTTGATGGTAAAAAATGCTATAGGTGTGTTGATAGGCTCCAGTTCCTTCAAGTAAACCACTCCCTCCACTTCATTAGCTATGAAACGAGGAACAACTTCAGGAGGCCTCATCATGACTTTGATGATGGTCACTAGCACTGTGATCACAGCAGGAATACACCCAGGACCGTTGCCCAGTATGATCAGCCTGTGTAGCCTTGGAGAGTCCCCATCAATTTTAGTGGAGAGTGTGATGGCTCCCGTGCTTTCATTCAGATGGAACAAGTCTCTGGATGGCTGGGGGACCTTCTGGCTGTAGGAGTAGGTGATCTGGGCATTGGAACCCAGGTCCATGTCTACTGCGTGCACAGTAGCCACGTGTGTCCCTAGGCTGGAATTCCCATAAAGGGTTATGTTGAGCTGAGAGTCATTGAACTGGGGGCAGTTGTCATTGATGTCACTGATGCCAATCGTGAGGGTGGCACTGCCCATGAGTGGAGGCGTCCCCCCATCCTCAGCAATGATGACTGTGACATACTCATCTTGTGTCTCCCTGTCCAGTGCCCCCATAACAATCAGGTAGGGAGTCCTCTCCCCATTCTCATTCTCCTCCACATCCAGGGTGAAGACACCATAGTTATCTTGCAGGCGGTAGGTCTGGACACCGTTCGTGCCCACGTCAGGGTCAAGGGCAGGGTGCTCAATAGCCAGGCGTGTGTTCACAGGTGCATTCTCAGGCACTGAGAGCCGGATGTGGGGCACAGGGAAGTGGGGTGCATTGTCGTTGATGTCACGGATAGCAATTTTTACCTTCACCAGGCGAAAGTACTTCTGTGGCAATACCAGCACATCCAGTAGCAGTAGGCATGACTCTGGTGAGGGGGAAGAAGAGGACACAGCAGCTGATCCGCCTAAGATGGTGGCCCCACTGCTTTCCACGCACAGAGCTTCTCGGTCAATCTCCACGGCTGAGGTGTGCAGCTCCCCGGAGCAGTTGTCCAGCTGCACATACTGTCCCCCCAAACCATGGGAGGCCAGAGTGAAGGAAAGTGGGGGCTGCAGAGATGCAGGGTGCTGCCAACCAGTTGTTGGGAGCCGTAGGTCACGGGCCAAGCTGCCGATGAGCACCCCAGCAGGCAGCCCCTCGTTGAGGCTGTAGAACAGCTCGGTGGCACGGCTGTAACTGGCAAAGCAGTTGAAAGGCCCAACGAAGAGCAGGAAGAGCAGCAAGTGCTGAGAAGAGAGAGGCACAAGGGTGTGAAGAAGGGCTGGCGCCTCCCCACACTCACTTCCTCCCCCAGTGCCACCTGGAGCAGAGTGCTGCATCTGCAAAATGCAGCCATCCTTCCTCTCCCCACTATCCTCCTAGTACAGCAGCTACTTGCAGGGCATCACCATCTGTACCCTCCAGGCAACACCAGCTGCATCCCCCACAGCAAATACGCACTGCCAAGATGGCCTGGGGGAACCCTGCCTCCCCCCGCCCCCAGGAGCACTTGCGCCCCGACGTGCCATCTTGCCTCTTGCTCCCGCCCCAAGCTCGCCCGCGGCACCTCCTCTCCAAAACACAAGCGCACCCCAAACCGGAGCATCCCCGTGCACATCCCCAAACATTTGCTCGCTCCCTTCCCCTTCCGCGGCGGCAATGTGAAACGCGTCCCGCGCTGCCTCTACCCCGTCCCGAAAGCTGTTTTCCCCGCATGTTCACGGACTCGCGGTGCAGCGGGGTCCCGGCGGAGGAGCCGCGCTCCGGGCGGGTCCCCAGCGGCTCCAGCCCCGCTGCCACGGGCCCCCGGCCGGCCCCGGCCACCTCGCAGGGTCGCTGTGCTGCCGGCGGGCACCGCGAGCCGCGGAGAGGAGCCGCGGAGGGGCTGAGCGGAGCAAGTCGCCCGCGATAGCCAGCGTGTCGCCCACCACACGGAGATGGAAAGGGATTCCCCGAAAGTAACTTCAAGCATCCTTTCCAAGGAC